>JACXGM010041939.1:0-10044 GCA_016801145.1 Umbra pygmaea
TTGATATGCGTGACATTCTGCCTTTTATTTTGAAGGTTTTATCATAATACCGAACTTATGACATCATCGTTAGTGATGCTAGCAGAATGCTCCAGGAAGAAGCAAAGCGAGAGGCAGGTCCAATGGGTTTAACCCTGTTTTGTTTTCATACAGTTGAAGCATGAAACTAAAAAACAAAAAAAGACAAAGAAAAACATACGTGAATTCCTCGGCCACCACGCTATTTTCTTTGAATACAATTGCATCATCACTGGTGCGCTATAAAGTCTGGGGAAGGGTAGGCTGCGAAGTGTCCATTTTTGTATCCTTCATTTGCCCGAGAAAACAATGGGCACATTTGGCATCGCATTTGACTGATATTCCAAGATGGGGCAGCCTTCGTCGAGCCGAGGTGACAAATGCGGCCTTCGAAGGGTGCAGTGTTTGAATTGAGACAGCCTTCGTAGTACTGCTGTGACACAATCGGCCTTCAAATGCGGCCTTCGAAGGGTGCAGTGTTTGAATTGAGACAGCCTTCGTAGCACTGTGGTGACGCAATCAGCCTTCAAATGCGCGAAATCAGCCTTCAAATACAACCTTCGGAGGATGCAGCCTACACATTGAGACACAGTTTATAGAACCAGGCTCAAACCCGAAATAACTAATTTCCTGTCTTGTTGTCGTTGAGGCAAAACTCTAAAGTTCACTCCTGTGGATTATGACAAAAACCTATTTAAGTTTCACAATTATTTGGCGTTGGACAAAGCAAATCATATTGTATTCTGAATGTTGTACATTTAAAAAAAAAAAGATTGTTGAAACTACAATAAAGTGATTTTGCAAGACTTACTGTACTTATTACATTTTTTAGGTTTGATCTTTCAGTACAAATGCTGTATCGTTTCAATCCACATTGGAGTATATCATGAGATATTGGCTGTTAAACAAACTTATGCCTGTAGGTCATACTAGAAACTGAAACTTAATAAAACTAAGTAAGGCAATAGTTGAAGATCAAGGTTGCATTTACATTGATATGAGCTTGAGTCTGAGGGTTGCTATGTGTAAAGAATGTGGGAGCCACTGTTGGCAAAACAGTTTCTAAGAATGCCAGGCCTTGGTTCCGAGCGCGGAAATGAATGAGGAGTTAAGACTGGGGCATTCACAGTGTCTCACTTTTGTAATTCTCCACACACACACACACACAAACACACACACACACACACCATAAACTCAGATTAGCCTTGTCCTTCAAAGTTTATAAGGCTGCATGAGGAAGCTGTTAACAACAGTCGTTCCAACATTCAGGACAAAACTAACAATGCTTTAAAGGGACATCTGGGCAGCTGTTCATCATATTACTAATACATAAATTACCTAAAACCCATTTAATACCAAATACAGACAACCCAAGAAGTATCAGCATCCATTCTGAAATTGAACAAAGGTTAATGCAAATGAATAATAAATGGGAGGATATTTTAACATAACAAATTTTCAAACACCAAAGTATGAGTAGTACGTTTTTTTCTGTAAAGCATAGGTTTCAAAACTATTGGCTAAATGATATAATAACATGTTGAATAAAACCAAACAAGGTGTTGTCTGTTATAAAATGCTTTTTAGTTGGTCTCAGGGTCCTGGAGCTGTATTGATGCATTTCATTTGCTCAAAGCATGGGGTTGCCTCTGCCAGTAGATTTGGCCATAGATGGTTCATTCAACAAGACAATGACCCCAAACATACACCCGAATTAACACCGAAATGGTTGTTGGAACACAAAATGAACGTTTGACAATGGCCATCTCAGTCTTCGGACTTGAATCAAACTCTCTCTATGGCTCTGGCCGTAGCCAACCAGGCTCTGCGCACCCTACGCCGTAATGTTTACGCACGAGTATGAATTCCCCTTTACTATGATTATTAATATTTTTTAGTATACTCGTAGAAGTTGATGAGTAACATTTTTGGGCATTGTGAAATACAGAAGAAGAAAAACAGAATATGCATTAAATTCCCTTTTAAAATCAGTATTGTTGTGCTTTGAAGGTAAAGAACACCTGGCCTTGTATTTGAAAACTTTGGGAATTTACATAAAAGAAATGGCCCAAAAGCATTAGGCAAGGGATCATACATAAACTAGAACAACACCGCCCTCCAGTGGTAATGGGGTGATCTTGACAATTGCAATGCAGTCCATCCAAGGACACGTTGCTAAACATGCACGCGGAATCTTGCGTGTTCACGTCTCCATCCGGGATTCAGGCAATCGTTCACCAACATGGCGGCGTCAGGTGAGGATTAGTTCTGCATGGGCCGAGTGTACTCAACGCTAACATATGCATTGCATTGCATCGACTAAATATGCAAGAAAGGAAATGACTCAGCATATAAAATGCATACAAACCATTTCCGGGTGTGTCAGGCGTTGTGTGTATTGTGTCAAGCGGGTATCGTGGCTGACGCTGCAGGGACTGAGGATGAAGTAAACAACGCACTTGACAGGGTATTGTCGCGGAAGAACAGCTGTTCATTGTACACAGGAATGACCAGAGACATATGTACTAATAGAATCACGGTTGTTTGGGAGTTCGATAATTGGTTAGCAGCTATGTTGACAGTGAGTTATCAGCAACGTTTTAATAGAACTTGGCAATCTGTAGACACCTGTCTTGCCATCAATGTAAACAACTGTTGGCCTAGCATGTGTGATCGTCAGTCAGAACATTAATGTCATGTCCTCATTTATTGGCGATATGACCAGTGTGACTGAAATATATGGCTGGCTTGTAATCAGACATTTGTATATAACAATCTCCAGGCGTGTTATTGTTCCATGACAGCTGAAGGAACACCAACCCAGTGCGACACATCCAAACACTGCAGTCTGATTTTACACTATAGCCTGAAAGGCAGGTCAGTCCAAGCTTTACTGTACTGTACTGGTTAAAAATGCACCATTTATACTGGGATCATGTTGAAAAGGACCTGCGTGTATGTGTCCCAGTTAATCATACATTAGGCATATGCTGCATTTGGTCTGTTGGACTATAAAAAGGGCCCTCTGACCCATTTGCTAGATTAGAGAGTTAACCTAGTGTAATATGAAGTTAAATGCCCTCCTCTGCCCCCACAGTGGCTAAGAAGAAGGGAAGCAAGAAAGGAAAGACCCTAACTCTAACTGACTTCCTCGCCGATGACAAGGGAAGCAATGCTCCCCCAAGCAAGACTCATAGTAGCTGGGCCGATGAAACAGATGACCTGGAACCTGAGGGTGAGATACCCATTAATTTTAATTTCTATCCCATATCGATTGACTTGCCTCATCTTAGCAACACTGAATGTAATAAATGTCAAATATACACTCACCGGCCACTTCATTAGGTACACCTGTTAACCCAAATATCTAATCAGCCAATGAAATTGTAGCAAGTCAATGAGTTTAGACATGTAGATTTCGTCAAGACGATCTGCTGAAGTTCAAACCAAGCATCGGAATGGGAAAGAAAGGTGATTTAAACGTGGCATGTTTGTGCCAGACGGGCAGGTTTGACTATTTCGCAAAGTGCTTATCTACTGGGATTTTCTTGCACAACCATTTCTACGGTTTACAGAGAATGGTCCGAAAAGGAGAAAATATCCAGTGAGCAGCAGATCAGAAAGTAGGTGATCAACAACCCTAAGGCTATATAAGCCAACTCAAATTGTAATTCGGGGCTCTTTCCGAACCCATCTTTGTACCTCGCTGAGATGTCCCTGTTTCCAGACGAGATGTTACTTTATTAAACATCCTTTAATCAACCTGCTTTCTGACTCCTGAATCATCATTTCAACCAAGATCCTTTTATCTGCAGAATAATTATCTTCTACACCCTCCACAATTGGACAATAAAAGATAGGAAAAACATTGCATGGTCGGATGAGTCTGAATTTCTGCTGTGACATTCAGATGGTAGGGTCAGAGAGCATGAAAGCTTAGATCTATCCTGCCTTGACTAAATGGATCAGGCTGGTGGTGGTGGTGGTGTAATGGTGTGAGGGATATTTTCTTGGCACACTTTGGGCCCCTTAGTACTAATTGAGTATTGTTGCTGACCATGTCCATCCCTTTATGACTACAGTGTATCCTTCTAATGGCTACTTCCAGTCGGATAAAGAGCCATGTCACAAAGCTCACATCTTCTCAAACTGGTTTCTTGAACATCACAGTGAGTTCCCTGTACTGAAATGGCCTCCACAGTCACCAGATCTCAATCCAATCGAGCACTTTTTGGTTTGTGGTGGAACGGTAGATTTGCAACATGGATGTGCAGCCAACAAATTTGCAGCAACTGCGTGATGCAATAATGTAATTATGGACCAAAATCTCTTAGGAATGTTTCCAGCACCTAT
This sequence comes from Umbra pygmaea, assembly GCA_016801145.1. Taxonomy (NCBI): domain Eukaryota; kingdom Metazoa; phylum Chordata; class Actinopteri; order Esociformes; family Umbridae; genus Umbra; species Umbra pygmaea. The sequence continues at coordinate 4,372 of JACXGM010041939.1, forward strand.
GATCAGTGGCTAAGTGATGTCATGTCATTTTCTAAAACTTGAGAAAATTAAGTATTCCACCATACTATGCTCCTAGTCCACCAAGTGGAAATTGTGAAAATGTATTTATACATTGCAGGACACAGTATCCTTACTGTTCTTTTTTTCTGTGAAATCTTTATGAATAAAATAAAAATTATTAAAAAAAAATAATAATATACATTGCTTGCATAAGTATTCACCTCCCTTTGACGTTTCCACATTTTGTAGTGTGACAACCTGGAATGAAATTACAAAGGATTGTATTGGGGGGGCGGGAAGGTGTCTTAGTGGTTAGGGCATCTGACTGGGGTCCATTAACTGCCAAGGGCAAGTCTCTGTTGTTCTGTCTGTGAACAAGACCGTTAACCCTAAATGCTTGTAGGTCGATGCTGTAAATGATAATTGTTTTTTAGTCAACTTACCTGGTTTAATAATGGCAAAAAATTTGAAAATGTTAGAATTTGTTTTACACAACATACAGTGGGGCAAAAAAGTATTTAGTCAGCCACCAATTGTGCAAGTTCTCCCACTTAAAAATATGAGAGGCCTGTAATTTTCATCATAGGTACACTTCAACTATGAGAGACAAAATGAGAAAAAAATCCAGATAATCACATTGTAGGATGTTTAATGAATTTATTGGTAAATTATGGTGGAAAATAAGTATTTGAACAATAACAAAAGTTAATCTCAATACTTTGTTATATACCATTTGTTGGCAATGACAGAGGTCAAACGTTTTCTGTAAGTCTTCACAAGGTTTTCACAAACTGTTGCTGGTATTTTGGCCCATTCCTCCATGCAGATCTCCTCTAGAGCAGGGATGTTTTGGAGCTGTCGCTGGGCAATATGGACTTTCAACTCCCTCCAAAGATTTTCTATGGGGTTGAGATCTGGTGACTGGCTAGGGCACTCCAGGACCTTGAAATGCTTCTTTCAAAGCCACTCCTTCCACACTGTATCAAACACTTTGAAGGTACAAAATATGTCTTAATGCGACACAAAGTGAAATAAAAAGGACATGTGTTTAAATGCATAATGTAGGATACTTGAAAAATAGGCAAATGCATATGGTAAGGAATGTAGGTGAAGATCTACAAAACTTTATCTTAACTGTAATATTTAAACCATATGGAAGTTGTTTGTCAATTCTGCTCATTTAATGTTTTGGTGGAAACATGGAGGACAGAATGTAAAATATAACATCTACAAATCTCCAAAATGTAAAAGATAACCAACTTGTAACAGAACATCCTATGTAGGCTACTAATGTATGTGTATAACGCGTAGTTTGTCAGGGTTCACTGAGAAGTGGTGGGTATATTAAGTTAATCAGGATTCACAACATTAATGCAAACTCTATATTGCTCTATGAAAAAAACTAGAAGTGAAGTGCTCTGTACATCTCCAGCACATGGCAAATCCTCAAAAAGCGACCAAAATGTCATTGGAAAATGCTGGTACAGCAATCAAAAAACTCTGTCACAATCACCACCCTGTGGAACAGTGGTCCTCAAACCCTTCCTTCCATGGAGGGCCTAGTGTATTCTGGTTTTTCGTCTTTCCCTTCAATTAGAGAATAATTAGGACCTAGACTGCCAGGTGAGGGGAGATCCTAACCAATTAGTGAGCTACTCCATCAGGCTTGTACAAGGTAAAAGCAAAAATCTGCATACACTAGGCCCTCCATGGAAGGGTTTGAGGACCACTGCTGTGGAAGGTTCTGTCTGAAAAACAATGATGCCTAAACGGTGAACAAAACATTTGCGGCATTAATGATTTTAGATTAACCTCGTACATTAACGTGTTAATATTGACAGGCTTAGTATTTTAAAAACACACTTAACCAAAAATAATTTTCTGCAGCCAATAAATTAGATCATAAGCCTACCTGTAGGCATGCAGCAGATGTAAGATCAGTAAATCAGAAATTGCCATGGCCTAGCTGTTTGTTGTCACATTTTTCCTTCTCGGACATCGTAATAAATTACATGTAAAATAATTTTCACTCAATATACTATTTTAAACCTCTAATTTCGGTTGTTGTTTATAAGACAAAATTCACAGAAAGGGAAATCTAATATCTGGTTACTTGCTAACCACACCAATGTCATACTCTTTTTGCGTGCCAATAATTCAGATGATTAGACAAAATGGTTTTGAAACACCAAAAATATGTATTGATGATTATTATGTGGCATGTGAAATATTTGAAACATTAATTTCTTAAATTTTTTTCATTGGTAGTTTCAGTCTTAGTTTTAGTTTACGATAATAACCTCAGTATTCACTCCACTGAGTCAATAGTTGGTACAACCAAATTTGTCTGCAATAACAGCTATGAGTCTTTTGTACTAGTTCTCTACCAGCTTTGCACTGAGGTCTGGGCTTTGACTAGGCCATTCTAAGACATTCAGTTTCTTGGTTGTAAACCACTCCGGTGTAGCTTCGGCTGTGTGTTTATGGTCCTTATTCAGCTGGAAGGTGCACCTCTGCCCCAGTCTCAGATGTCTTGCAGACTGAAACAGTTTTTCCTCTACAATTTTCCTGTGTTTGGCTCCATCCATGGATGGTCCTCAATCCTGACCAGGTTCCCTGCTGTTACAAAGCACCCCCACAGCATGATCCTGCCACCAGCCTGCTTCACTGTGAGGATGGTGGTAAATTACATTTTGGTCTCATCAGACCAGTAAATGGTTTTCCACATTTCCTGTCTCCCACATGCTTTTTCGCAAACTCCTAACAGGATTTTGAATTTTGATAAGTGTTTTCTTCAGCGATGGCTTTCTGCAGCCCCCAGACATTTTTAATAGGCTTGGCCAGATGGGGCCACTGAGAATATTGGGGTGGCAAAACAAAACCAAAAGCAATAACTGCATTTCAGGATTTCTATTTTGCTTTGTAGTATATCGGCTATTTGAATATTATAATCAATATGAGAGTTAAGGAATTGCATACTAATATACTTTGGTGTCTTTTTTACAGGTAATGTTATTAATTACTTGATGTGCACAGACTAATACCAGTACAGTTAATGTTACTAATAATCTGATGTGCATAGACTAATACTAGTCCAGTTAATGTTACTAATAATCTGATGTGTATCGACAAAAAACCACTACAGTAAAAGTTACTAATAATCTGATGTGCATAGACTAATTCCAGTACAGTTAATGTTACTAATTATCTGATGTGTATAGACTAATACCAGTACAGTTAATGTTACTAATAATCTGATGTGCATAGACTAATACTAGTACAGTTAATGTTACTAATAATCTGATTTGTATAGACTAATACCAGTACAGTTAATGTTACTAATAATCTGATGTGCATAAACTAATACCAGTACAGGTAATGTTACTAATTATCTGATGTACACAGTTGCAATCAAATTTATTCAACCACCATTGCAATCAGGTTTATTGTCAACATGTACAGCTTTCAGTTGTATGCAATCAACAAATCAAACAAAAGCTATTGAAATGGCTCAACACAACAAATGCTTTAAGTGGTTTCCCCAAAACTGCAAACGCATCTGATAATGACTTCTCCAGTTTCAAAATGATTCAACCCCTTCATGGCAAGCATCTTTAATACTTAGTAAAGCACCATTTTGCTGTTATGACCTGCTGCAAAAGATATGCATAGCCAGACACCAGTCTCTGGCCACATTTCTAAGGAATCCTACCCCATTCCTCCAGTTCAGTAATAATCTTGGGTTTGCGTTCTCCAATCGCCTTCTTCAAATCCCACCAGAGATTTTATATGGGGTCTAAGTCAGGTGACTGTGAACCAATTCTTGGTGGAATTTGAGGGTATGCTTGGGATCATTGTCCTGTTGGAAGGTTCAATGACACCCAAGCTTCAGCTTTCTCACAGAAGGCATGCTGTTTTCTCCTAGGATTTCCTGATACTTCAATGAATCCGTCTTGCCTATCACACGCTGCAAGTTTCCTGTGTCAGAGGATGCAAAGCAGCCCCAGAGCATCACCAAGCCACCACCATGCTTGATTGTGGGCAAATATTATTTTCAGCCTAAGCTTTATTCTTCTACCTCAAGACATATCGCTGATCCATCGTGCCAAAACGATGTTTTATTTCATTGCACTACTAAAACAGATCCCCAAAACTTCAGTTGATTCTTAAAATGATTTTGAGCATATTGGAGCTAACTTTTCTGCTTATGCAATGCACTGTACATTATATAGGAACAGTGAAGTACGTTAGCTGTATTATTTACTCATGTAAACTTTGGGGTTTGAACTAAGCTGATAAAGCCATAAACCCAGTGATTTCTAAAAGGATTTTGACAGGATTTTAATCTCCGGGCCTTATTTTTGATATCTTCTGTTCCTGCTCCAGTGTCCACCTCCTGGCATACTGAGGAAGATGTGTTCCGGGCCCCGGCCATCGACCGCTCCATCCTTCCAACAGCACCCCGCTCAGCCCGGGAGCCGAACGTTGACCGTACCCGTATCCCCCGCGGACCCCCTTACACCGCCTTCCTGGGCAACCTGCCCTACGACGTCACTGAGGACTCAATCAAGGAATTCTTCAGGGGCGTGGGGGTAAATGCACTGCAATTGAAGGGCATACATTTCTGCTGATTACCTGATATAGGCCTTGGTGTGTTGTACCTAGTTAATGTCTTCATGTGTCTTCCGTAGCTCTGTTGGTAGAGCAAGTACCTTGCAAAGCCAGGATAGTGGGTTCAATTCCTGTAACTGTAAAACACTTTTAAGTCACATTATATTCATAAGTTGTATCATGAAAGTATATTATGACAATATATTATTAAATTATATTATTGTGGCCCTCTCTCTTTTTCTCTCTGTTTGTGCAGATCAGTGCAGTGCGTCTTCCCAGAGAGCCCAGTAACCCAGAGCGTCTAAAGGGTTTCGGTTATGCAGAGTTTGATGATGTGGAGTCACTTCTGAGAGCGCTGAGTCTTAATGAAGAGGTGAGGTAGTTACATGGAGTTAATAAGACCAGTAATTGGTTTAGCCACTAGGTGGCAGTAGACAGTAGATGTCATCAGTTTTAATGTAATTTTAAATGCTTCTAAATGCAGAACCTAGGAAACAGAAGGATCCGTGTGGACATTGCAGATCAGTCTAACGACAAAGGTGTGTATTTATTATGATTGTGTATTTGTTCGTGTCATATTAGTGATGACAAGCTGCTGGACCGATATTTAAATGAATACAAGGACCAACTCGTTGTCTTAGATGGTTCTCCTATATAGTGATGGGCATGATTAATCGACAATTGATCATTAAGAATTTCGTCGATCACGTTCAATTGTTATCGATTAAACTAATGCAGGTTGCGTACATTTTTTTTAAGCAATTAAATTAATTTCGCTGTGACAGCAATTAAACATTTTACCACCCAAGGGCAATACTCAGTTACCTGCAAGTTTCCGTTTTGATTTCAAAAGTAATCATGATGAGGAATCAGGTTCCCCGGGCAGAGTATGTGAGCGCTATCGGCCCAGAAGGCTCATGCTCAATATCGCTCCAGTAGGCTACCGCTCCAGTCGCGCTCACTTCACACGGTCGGGATTCGGGACATGCCCAGCCGAATGAGCCTCTACGTGTGTAGGTTACTTCCCTGCAGATGAGTCTTTATGGAATATGAAAAGACAGG
>JACXGM010041949.1:0-10406 GCA_016801145.1 Umbra pygmaea
GAATCGGTCCTTCTCCACAATCTTCCTCAGGGTCCGGTCACCTCTTGTCGTTGTGCAGCGTTTTTTGCCACACTTTTTCCTTCCCACAGACTTCCCACTGAGGTGCCTTGATACAGCACTCTGGGAACAGCCTATTTGTTCAGAAATTTCTTTCTGTGTCTTACCCTCTTGCTTGAGGGTGTCAATGATGGCCTTCTGGTCAGCTGTCAGGTCGGCAGTCTTACCCATGAGTGCGGTTTTGAGTAATGAAACAGGCTGGGAGTTTTTAAAAGCATCAGGAATATTTTGCTGGTGTTTAGAGTTAATTAGTTGATTCAGATGATTAGGTTAATAGCTCATTTAGAGACCCTTTTCATGATATGCTAATTTTTACATTATGGAAAATAATGAACTTTATCACAATATGCTAATTTCTTGAGAAGGACCTGTACTATTACATTTGTTGAGTAAATGTAATGCATTTTACAATGCCATTTACCATGTTTTTGTAAATGAACCATAAATGAATCTGCCTTTCAATTACTTTTTTTGCATTTTGTCCCTAGATAGGTTTCTGGGGAAATTGTGAAGTGTTCTTGTGGCCAGGCATAGTTTCCAGCTGAGTAACTGGGTGGTGGGGTTGGAGCTGGTGGAGTAACTGGGTGGAGTGGGTGGATTAAATGGCTGGAGTGTTTGGAGTGGGTGGAGTAAGTGAGTGGAGTGGGCAGAGTCACTGTATGGTGTGTTTGGAGTGGGTGGAGTAACTGAGTAGAGTTTGCGGAGTAACTGGCTGTAGTGGGCGGAGTAACTGGGTGGAGTCGGCTGAATAACTGTGGAGTGTTTGGAGTGGATGGAGTAACCGAGTGGAGTGAGTGCAGTAACTGGCTAGAGTGTTTGGAGTGGGCGGAGTAACTGGTTGGAATAACTGGGTATAGTGGACAAAGTATTAGGCTGGAGTGTTTGGTTAGTATTACAATAATATTACACACTAATACACAATATTACACAGTATTAATACTAATAAACACTATAAGAATACTAATACACACTAGTACATGGTATTATAACACTATTACCCACTGTTACAATAATAATACACACAATTCCATGCTATTAAAATACTACTACACATTATTACACACAATTACAATACTAATACACACTATTACAGATTACTACAATAATAATACACACTATTACACGCTACTACAATGCTAATACACACAATTACAATACTAATACACACTATTACACACTATTACAACACTAATACACACTGTTACATTATGTTACAATGCTAATAACCACTTTTACACACTATTACAATACTATTTCACACCACTACAATACTAATACACATTATTATATACAATTACAATACTAACACACACTATTACAACACTTACACACTATTACACACTAATGCTAATACACACTATTACAATACTATTACTCACTATTACACGCTAATACAATACTAATACACACTATTACAATAAAATACACTATTATAATACTATTTCACACCACTACAATACTAATACATACCATTATATACTATTACAATACTAACACACACTATTAAAAAACTAATACACACTAGTATATACTATTACAATACTACAATATTAATACACACTATTACACACTTTTACAATACCATTACACACTATTACACACTATTACACAATATTACAATACTATTAAACACTATTACACGCTATTACAATGCTAATACACACTATTACAATACTATTACACACTAATACAATACTATTACACACTATTACATGCTAATACAATACTAATACACTTTATTACAATAAGATACACTATTACAATACTATTTCACACCACTACAATACTTATACACTCTATTATATACTATTACAATGCTAACACACACTATTACAACACTAATACACACTATTATACAGTATTACACTTACTAATGCATACTATTACAATATTAATACACACTATTACACACTTTTACAATACTAAAACACTATTACACACTATTACAATAACATTATACACTATTACAATAATATTACACTTTATTACACATTATTAGAATGCTAATACACACAATTAAAATACTATTACACACTATTAAAACACTAATACACACTGTTACACGCTATTACAATACTATTACACTCTATTACATGCTAATACAATACTAATACAGACTATTACAACACCAATACACACTGTTACAAACTGTTACAATACTAATACCCACTATTACAATACTATTACACACTATTACAATACTATTACACACTATTACAATACTATTACACACTATTACTTGCTATTACAATACTAATACACACTAATACATATTATTACAACACTAATACACACTGTTACACACTGTTACAATATTTTTACACACTATTACAATAATATTACACACTATTAAAATACTATTACACAATATTACACACTATTACAATACTATTACACAATATTAATTGCTATTACAATACTAATACACTATTAAACACTATTACAACACTAATACACACTGTTACACACTGTTACAATATGAATTCCCACTATTACAGACTATTACAATATTATTACACACTATTACAATACTAATACACAATATTATATACTATTACAATTCTAAAACAAACTATTACAACACTAATACACACTTTTACAACACTAATACACATTATTACACACTATTCCAATACTAATACACACTATTCCAATACTAATACACACTATTACAATAATAATACACACTACTACAATACTAATACACACTATTACAATACTAATGCACACTATTACAATACTAATACACACTATTACAATACGAATACACACTTTTAACACATTTTACAATACTAATACACACTATTACATAACTAATACACAGTATTACAACACTAAAACAGTTGGAGTATGGATTAGCTGAGTGGACTGGGCGGAGTAACTGTATGGTGTGATTGGAGTGGGCAGACATTCATGGGAGTCACAGGACAGTGTCTGACTGTCTCGTGACAGTGTCTGACTTAGGGGTGTCACTGTACCAAAATTTCAGTAGTCGGTGCCAATACCAGTAAAATGTATATGTCAACATGGTCCTGGGTAAGTCGCGAATGATTGTTTATAATGTGTCGAGCATTGGTTCCATGTGTATGTCTTTATTGGATAATGAATGCTTTGAATCATATATTCTTATCAGTTTAATATCTGATTCGTTCCCCATCATGGAACTATATTAAATGGCTTTTTCGAACAGATAGTCGGAAGTGGGGCTTGCTCCATCCACTCAATGCATCGACTTGGTATTACAGTACCTCCGGGAACAGTGCACCCATTTCAAGTGTGAAAATGAAAAAAGTATATAATAATAATAAGCTAGCGAATTTTCGCAACTGGAGGCGAAGCCTTTTTTGGTTGCTATTGATTTTTTCTGCTATTTTCAGTTATCGTCCCCTGACAAAGCTAGCTACAGTATTGCCAACACTGTCATCTTCGCTAACGGTGCCTATGGTGCTTTAAAAAATGGGCATCATTGGTGTTTTGTCATTTTAGAACCGGAAGGTTTCGGTAGTATCGGTTCTCGTATCGACATCCCTAGTCTGATTGTCCTGGACAGTCATGGGAGTCACAGGACAGCATCTGACTATCCTGGGACAGTAAATGGGAGTCACAGGACAGTGTCTAGACACTACTTACAGGACAGTCCCCGCAGACACAGAACGTTCCCCTAACGTTCCCGTATGGTTCCCATTTGGTTCTTTTTTGGGAACCAAACAAGGACGTTCTAGGAACGTTCCCTGTAGGATATTTTTAGGTTTAATTTTATAACCTAAGGAGAACGTTCTGGGAATGTTCCCTGTATGTTATTTTTAGGTTCTATTGTTCGAGTAGGTTCCCAGAATGTTCCCCTAACCTTAAGGGAACGTTCTATTTATGTTAAGAAAACTTTCCTGGGTCACCAATAGGGAACGTTCTGGGAACATTCTGGAAACGTTCTGGGAACCAAAAACTAACGTTCCCAGAACATAAAATTGTTAGCTGGGGTAAATCTAAAGGTTAAATCCAAATGTTAAATGATAAATCTAAATGCTAAATGTTAAATTTAAATGTTAAATCTTAATGTTAAATCTAAACAATTAACATTTAACATTTAGATTTAACATTTAGCATTTAACATTTAGATATAATATTTAACATTTAGATTTAGATTCAACATTTAGATTTAACATTTAACATTTAGCATTAGATTTTATATATTTTTTACAAGAAACGTAAATTAAACAAAGTTCACAAATTTTGCTATAAATGTGGTAAAAAGTGACTCCAAAATATTAACAGCACTTTTTAAACGTTGTTTGGAGCTAAAATGTAGTGAAATGTTGCTGTTAATTTTAGTGTGTGTCACTTTACAACCGGTGCCCCATAGCTACTCAACTGGTTAAATAAAGGTGCTTTTTTCAAACTAAATGGAACTACTTTTAACTTTTATTGCATAATAATTGTAGTCTACCTTTGCAAACGCGGATTTGATTTCAAACATTGCAAAACGGAAGCGATCATATTCATTACCCTGGTGGCAATTAAGCCTATTGACAAAAGAAATGAACTGACTAAATGCGATTTCATAGACTAAAAGCATTAAGCATTATTTAGTCTTGGTTCATATGGTCTACATGAAATACTTTGTGACTTTTCGACACAAGAGGGTGCCATTTAATCATCAGTAGAATTGGTTTTATTCTAAGCGGTAACGTTAACGTAGCCTATCGATGTTTCTGGAAAAAAATATATAAACTTTAAAAAATCTACTTATCAACATTACTGTATGTAGTGTGTAGTCAACTTTGCTCTATTTTTTTTATCAATAATTCATTTTTTTAAGCGAAGTCCGAAATCATCATTAGGCAAACTAGTAATGACACCCAGATCATGCAGACATGTTGTGAATATAAATCTACAACATTTAGGCCAACAATATGTTTCTTTACTTTTTAAGGCTATAATTGCATTTAAAAGTGTTTTAAAAAGTGTCTACTAATTGTGCTGGAAATAAATTGAAATAGCCTATTGGGTGATTTTACATTATCATATGACTTTATGAATCCTCTGTTGCATTCCTCTCGCTGGTCCAACATGCTAATGTCATCTCCCACATTGGAACCTACAGTGGATGTCATTCATGAGGCAGAGCAGGGGACGGCTTTGAGGTTAGGGAACAGAAGGGGCCCTCCGTTTTTGTGACATGAAAGCAACAGCCATATTGCAGCCATAGCAACGACATTGGTGCTGTATCCTAAAGTGGTTTCCACTGGATACAATAGTCTGGAGCAGCTTTGAACTCGTCTCCAGTGCCGCCTCCAAAGCCACAACGAGGTTCCGAAGGCGCGCCCATTTCCGTGCGCTGTCATGGACGAGGCGGATGATGGAGACGAGGATTCCAAATTCCAGCAACCTCGCCTGTGCGGATCCGGCTCCTTTAGTGGTGGAGGGGATTGGAACCGTGAAAGTATGAAGATGACGAAATGCACGCCAGGGGGGGGAGCAACATCAACAGCGCACAAGAACTCCAACAACAATGAGCTGTGGCTCGTGCAAGGCGAGGAGTCCGCACCTTGTGCTCCTACAGGCTCCACAAGCTGTGCTCTGTTTTGCCAGGGAGATGCTACTGGCCCTGGCAGATCAGACTACAGGGCTGCAGCCACAGCTGCGGCGGTAACCAGGTTAACTACTGGTTGGAAAGGTGAAGGCACTATGATATGCAACAAAAACGGAGATTGCAGAAGGGACCCCAACATTTCTGGGAGCCTGACCTCCATCGCATCTAAGCAGGAGAAGCAGACAGGTGGAATAGTTGCATCGGACGACGGGAAATGGCCAACTAGATGCAATTCCAGAGTCGCCAGCATGGACGGTTCAATCAACTCAGCTGGGTCCGCTCTACAGGGACAAGGGGTCGAGGTGGCCGGGGCCCCAAATACTGGCACTGATAAAAAGGACACCAGAGTCTCGTTCTCAAATGCCCCTAGTCGAAAAGCATCGTCACCTTTGCACAACCAACCGAATAGGAATTCTATCTCATGTTTTAAGTCTGAAGATGGATGTCAGATTGTACCAGATGATGGGGAACCACAGGACAATCTGACCTACATGCAGCGACAATTTAGTTCCATGCTTCAGCCTGGAGTTAATAAATTTTCCCTGCGTATGTTTGGTAGCCAAAAAGCGGTGGAAAAGGAACAGGAACGCGTCAAATCGGCCGGTAATTGGATTATTCATCCATACAGCGATTTCAGGTAGGCTATGGGTTAAGTGCCACTGAGGTTGGAAGCAAGTTGGACATGTGACAAATTGGCTGAACAAGTAATTTAAGACAGACCCATAACTTTAATATAAATGACCACTTCGTTGATAATACGCATCGAAAGTCAGCTGTATAGGCCTATATATTTCATTATACATAGTTCCGCTGTTTTGCATAATTGCAACTAAACAAATTATCAAAATTACATATTTTGAGAACAACATCTAATCTAAAAGTTGAAATGTCCAGGTGCAAATCCTAATCTTTGCGCAGTTTTAAGGACTTTGGACTCGGAAAAATGGCTAAGGAAAGTATTCCATATTATTAAGATTTAATTTATTACTTGTTGGTGTAGAAATATTTTATTATTAAACATATTTTAGCCTAATTTAAAACCACCTTGTACAAACATAGAAAACACAAATCATGGTACCTTTATCAAACATTTGATTGCATTTTGTGAAGCCTAGTAGACTATCCTAATGCGTTTTGATTGATTACAGACATTTATCAGTCAATTGATTACGTTACATGAAGTGAACCGAGTCTTTACCGAAAATATGCAAATATACTATTCGATGCCATATTATGTGTAAACTGTATAAAATCAAACGCACCAATTTAATTCGATATTTGGGATTTCGTTAGGGTACATCTCGCCATGTAAATGATCAAATAGTCTGTTAAAAATCATAACCTTGAGCTATATGAGCGTACCTGCTTTCTCCCTCTAATATTCTCCACCCATTTTCACAGATCGCGCTAAAACAGATTTTCACAAATCATGAGGCAAGCCTACTCCCAAATCAGACGCTTCGGTCTAATAACACAGCTCCCTCATATGGTGACAGTTATTTCTTTAAAATTACGCACAGCCAACATGAAAAGCTCCACTTTTATTTCGTCAAGATTATCATCTCTTCTATATGGTTAGGAGTGTTTTTAAGAATGAATGAGGAGTTTTGCTATTAGTAACTGAAGACGACCCCTCCCCTTATTCTTTGGTTAAACATGACCTCATCTTTCAGATAACAATGACACGTACTACTCGGTGATGCAATTTTATCATCTGAAAAATGTAAATACATTTTCAGTTTTGATTTGCATAGCGATATATGATTTCTCCAATATTTTAGGAAAAACTAGGAAAAATAAAGCTTAGAAACTGTGTTGACTAGGTTGAGTTGCACTTCCTACAGAGACACTTTCTTTCCAGTATCTTTCACAGAACGATTAGCCGCTTTCCGACCTCAGGGATTTTTGCAGTTCCTTGAACATAAAGTTCCTATAACTCTTATTTCTTGTATTCCGACCGGAGAAATTGGGGGATTATTTAGTTCCTCGCACCGCAGTTCCTATAACTCTTTCAGCTCCTACTCCAGAGCAGGGTCTTTTCCCTTTTCCTAGGTCTTTGTTGATTGGTCCAATTTATAAATCACGCCCGTCGTTTTGTTAGTCTGTTGGTTATATTACATATTATGCTGTAGCTTTTGTCTTCTGTGTTTCTCTGTTAAGTAGCTACTAAATTTCTATGAGTCCAGCCTATTTTTTAAATGCCACCATTCGAACTCCGTTATGAGGGCATATCAACACAACACTCTTTTTAAAAATTGTATTGGATGTCATTTTTTAGCCTCGTAATCTGAACAAACAGCACTGAAGGAACCCAGCACTACTTGGGCTAAAAACAACCAGATCATCTGCATACATAAGATGATTTACACACTTATATCCAAGCATACACCCAGAGTTACAAACATTCAACTGTGAAATGTTGTTGTATGTATGTGGCACAACACTAAAGTCTAGTGAGGATGCTATAAAAGACTGTTGTAGTGCTTGCGTCACTCCCTTATCCCTCCTACGAGTTCCTATGGCCACTTTACCAGTGTGAATGCAAATAGCAAAACCGGTTTTGGGGGAGAGTAGTTATTAGATCTGTTTAGAAGTGGACTGTTTCTATAACTACGTTCCTGTAACTACTTGGTCAGAAAGCGGCTATTGAGACTGATCATCACATTTAGAATCATAGGCAGCTCCAATGTCGTGACCTCCTGAAATTTTTGATTGCGATGGTGCATAGTACTTTTGAAACTGTCAACATTACATTACATTAGCAATCTGGTCTGAGTAGACCTAACAATAGCCGCTTTCCGACCAAGTAGTTACAGGAACATAGTTATAGGAACTGTCCACTTCTAAACAGTTCTACTAACTACTCTCCCCCAAAACCGGTTTTGCTATTTGCATTCGCACTGGTCAAGTGGCCATAGGAACTGGTAGGAGGGATAAGGGAGTGACGCAAGCACTGCAACAGGCTTTTATAGCGTCGTCACTAGACTTTAGTGTAGCGCCACATACAACATTTCACAGTTTAATGTTTTTAACACTGGGTGTATGATTAGAGATAAGTGTGTAAATCATCTTATGTATGCGGATGATCTGGTTGTTTTCAGCCAAATAGTGCTGGGTTCCTTCCACGGCTTGCTGTTTGTTTGTTCAGTTTACGAGTCTGAAAACGACATCCAATACAATTTTATAAAATAATGTTGTGTTGATAATGTCCTAATAACGGAGTTCGAACCGCGGCGTTTAAAAACTAGGCTGGAGTCATAGAAATTGAGTAGCTACTTAACACAGAAACACAAAAGATGAAGGCTCCAGCATAATATGTAGCATTATAACTACGCAACAGACAAACGAAGCGACCGGTGTAATTTATAAGTTGGACCAATCAACGTGGACCTAGGAAAAGGGAAAATGGAAAGACCCTGGTCTGGAGTAGGAGCTAAAAAGGTTATAGGAACGGCGGTGCGAGGAACTAAATAATCCCGCAATTTCTTCTATCGGAACACAAGAAAAAAAGGGTTATAGGAACGTTATGTTCTAGGAACTGCAAAAATCCCTGCGGTCGGAAAGTGGCTATTTTGTAATTTTGTAATTGTGAGATATTCCCGCGCAAGTATGATGTTAGGTTCCACTTATTAGGGAGTTTTTCTAAGCCACTCTGCATCACTCGTTGTTGCTTGCTCTTTGGGGTTTTTAGGCCAGGTATCTATCAAAGCATTGTGACAACTGCTGTAGTAAAAAGGTCTTTATGACACACGGTAGGCTACATTTGATTGATTGACTTTATGGTAGTACATTGCATTCGGCTCCAAATGGAATAGTTGTATAATACCTACATTTTCAAATTTGACAACTTCTTCCTAGAAACTACAAAAAACGTATCATTCATGTTAATTGTTGTGTATACTACCTGACCTGAACTGGCTAGTCAGTTAGCTGGAGGTGCTGATAGCATTATCCTCGATTTTGTCACTTGCATTTTAAGTACATGTTGCCTTTGCAAGACATGATGGTAACAATGCTTTTTGGACAAAGAATTGCCAGTTTAAGCCTCTGGTGGTGCGTTCGGGACAATACTTTACATTGGTGCTGTGTCCTTAACCGTTCTAATTGTCTCTGTCCAGCTACTGGGGTTGCTACAGAGGAGAAGGTCAAAGGGGGTCGAGTAACATATGTGAAATGGCTAATCAGTTAGTAAGAGGCGCTGACATTTCCCTCAGTTACATCACTTGCTCAAAGACCTTGAAATAGGTGTTTCCCTTGCCTCACAAAGGCTGGAGCTAAAAAATAATTTTGGGGATAATTATATACAGAGGATCATCCATTTGAGCCCCGGTTGGGGCCGTCAGAGTGACGGTACAGATCCACTTGCCCATGCTACACTTCTGTCGCCTGGCGCGTGGTGTCGAGACGCCACCCTAAATTTGTATGTTAATAAGGTGCAGATCCACTTGTCCGTGCTCCACTTCTGTCGGCTGGCGCGTGGTGTCGGAACGCCCCCCTCAATTTGTCGCAGATTCATTCGCACAAAGCTGGGCATTTCTCAAATGCAGCGCGGCCTTCCCGGGATGCTTTGTGGGCACCTTAACGTTGCTTGCAACACCCATAGGAATAGAGCGAGGTGCGACGCGACAGAAGTGTAGCACGGACAAGTGGATCTGCACATATAGGCGTTCCTTAAGTACAGCTGGGGTACAGCCACAATCAGTTTCTAATCCAGTTTTGCTACACCTACAAGAAAGGACCCACGGCGAGCCTTCCCCCA
>JACXGM010041987.1:0-10005 GCA_016801145.1 Umbra pygmaea
CACACACACACACACACACACACACACACACACACACACACACACACACACACACACACACACACACACACACACACACACACACACACACACACACACACCCAAGAATGCACCAACACTCACGTACAGGAACAAACACACATTCTTACATGTCGTCAGAGAGGAGAAACGAGAGTCAAGACAACAACAGGTGTACCAATGGGTTTCCTCTAAGCATTATGCAAAACCGAGCACACGCACTACCAACTGTTTTGAGTCAAACCAGGAATCTCATAGTTTCAGGTTACACATGAACAGATTCTTCTGTACTGAAAATGTAATTAGAATGACATGATTGTTGGCAAATAAAAATTCTGCCATTTAACTTGTAAAAAGGCCATACTTGTCATTGGCTTGTCATGAACCAGGCATAAAACACTAATAAGTAACGCTTTTCATCTGCAACAGTCAATACCTCAGCAGAATGTCATTCTATTTCATGTCCTAATTAACACCATATTTGTGTGCGTAGTGCCATAGGTTTGTGGTTAAAATTAGGTTACTATACAGGGAAGAGAGTGTCATTGGGGATGCAATCCTTTATCCATGCTGATCAGGAAGTGCTCCTTCTTTATAACTTCCCTTAATGTGATCAGGCCTGATGAACTTTGACCCCACCAACTGGACAGGGTACACTACAGCCTGACATTCCCGGTAGCATACAGTGTGATTTCAATAACAAATGTCACTGGACAATCACACATGAACCACCTCCAACCACATACACACACAGATATAACAACTAACTAAATAACAAACTACCAAACAAATAAACAAACTAAGAATCAAACTAACTAATAAATACACAGAACCAATATAACCCAAACACACAAGTACACTTTGATTCCCACACAGATATGACAATTTGCATGTTGTGCCGCACACACGCACGCACGCGCGCGCGCGCGCACACACACACACACACACACACACACACACACACACACACACACACACACACACACACACACACACACACACACACACACACACACACACCTTAACACTGAGGAAAGAACAGTGTGTGCCGATCAGGGACGGTCAAAAGCTTGTTTTCAATTCAAAATCAATATTCTATCTGACTTTAAAGGTGCAAAAAATAAAACGCAAAACAAAAACAAAGGCATATCACCATATCACAGAGGGTGGACTGACGGTGCAAAGGGAAGTAGCCTGTAGCCTACTGACCAATAGGAATGCATGCCAACCACTGACAGCAAAGTGGCTTCACCACATCAGCATGCTTCCATCACCTTCCATCACCTTCTTCTGGCATTTTAACCCAGTTGGAAGTCGATGCTGTAAAACTCAAGAGCTGTGAACCCAGACAAGGTCAGTTAACAAACCCAACGGCGCCATGTTAAAGATGTGAGTGCAGTAAAGGTGCAATTTGTGATAAGGCTGTGTACAGTGTAGGGAACTAGGATGGCATTCGGGACAGAAGACGTGTGCCCTCCCTGGCCTGTGTCTGTCCGTGTGCTGTTTAGGGTCAGGGGGAGTTGAAAAACAGCGATATCCTCTACCACCCGTGTTCGTACTGCATGTGTTTCCCTGAGGAGAATAACAGGACGAATGGCCGCGCCTCCTCTTCTGACTGGAACAGGATAGATCCGAGAGACAGACAGACAGACAGACAGACAGACAGACAGACAGACAGACAGACAGACTGTGCTGTACCTATTACAGGAAATTGACTCCACCTTTGTTCTCGGAGCAAGAAAGAGGGGGCAGGGGTGTAGAGAGAGGGAGGGAGAGAGGTAGAGGGCGAGATATTTATAAAAACACCTATTTCGTATTTTCTATAAACACAACGTTTTTAAAAAGTAGTATTTGAGAAACGGTTCAGCGCACTCGTGAATGTCGTATTGTAACAGGTGAGGGATAGCTTAGAGCACGTTGGGATACATGAACAATGTGGTCTGAAATTGTGTCTTGTCATTCTCCATTAAACGACCTATATATGGTCGTGTCTCCTCCCGCTAAGCCCGTTTTCCTAGAAAATAGAGAGCAGAGCTCTTGCTAGCAGGAAAGCCTACAAGTGTCTAAAACCGTCACTATGCTCTCGATGGTAAGGTACATCATGTCCCGGTGCTAACTTTGCATTACAAGTTGATCCAGCACACGATTCTCGCGCTCTGGTATCCAATGGATAAAGCAGCTGCAATGACGACACACCCGTACGCATAGGGCCGGCACGCCCCCAGCATGGAAACAGCTCTAGACGGCACATTGACCTGTCACAATGCAGGAGACAACTAAGCAACTATAGCAAGGATGGAATATGTTCATTTTGCTTAAGAAATAAAAGTTCAACGTTACGTATCTGTCTAATTTCTAAAGACCGCAAGAGGGATTCGTAGTCCACGTGTTAACGTTTTGATATTTGTTCCACTTGCGACCATGGATGGCAATTATATAGAGAAGCCGGTTACATTTACTATGGGAGTTGTTTTCTGTTGACAGAATACCGGGACCGAAGCTACGTACCTTCGTCATAGTGTAAAGGGAGCTAACCTGCGGGAAATCCTTTTTTATAGTTTTATTGTATTTGAATGTTACGATTTACGCATTGGTGTTACAATTAACAGGATATGGATCATTTTGCCGCTGAGTGCCTTGTGTCTATGTCCAGCCGGGCTATCGTTCATCCTAAAGAGAACAGAGAGTTTAAATCAGAACCGTCCTCCTGCGCTCCAAGACACCATGGAGAAGACAGAGAGCCTTTGGTGAAAGAAAACTCTTCTCTATTCATGGTGGCCAGGATTCTTGCGGATTTTAACCAGCAGGCATCCACGGCTAATACCAGTTTTGTCGAGCAGGCAAAAATAAAAGCGGAGTGCGTATCGCCAGCTACGGTCACTGAGGAGGATGGAAGGACAGCCACACCTACCGACATGAGCACCACGGTGGACCATAACACTGCCGCTCGCGCACAGAGAGGCAGCAAACGTGTCAGAGGTCGATCCGAACCCGAATCGCCTCAGAAAAAGCACAAATGTCATTATTCAGGTTGTGAAAAAGTTTACGGGAAGTCATCCCACCTCAAAGCTCATCTGAGGACACACACAGGTCAGTTCATTTATAAAACCATAAAACCTTTCATGATGGGAAACATTTTATAATTAAATAATTAAAATAATAATAATGAACAGCATTATATTAAATAAATCCCCAGTATGCTATCTCAGTTTCACTTGCATTATATTTATTATATAGAGTGTGAAATAAACGGGGAGAGCAACTTGAATTCAAGGCAACGCAATGCAAAAGCTGTCACATAAGGGGGGACTTTAGTTATTTATTGACCGTCTGCGGTTGCGCACATAAACCACTTTTGAAAACACACGATCTCCCTGCTTTACTCTTACCCTTTAAATGCCTTTCTGCAACAATGCTCGAGTTGACGGTAATGAGAGCTGCGCTACATTGTAACACTGCCTGCATTGACTAACTAGTGAATAAGTTCAGCGTGCACAGAAAGCTGTGTGTACGTATGTGTGTCCGTGTGTCTTTAGTGTCTGAGAAACTCAGTGACCGGGCTACATGGCATAATGGCAACTCTGTGATTTTTCCCGTTGTTGACTACGAAAAACACAAGAAAAAAATCTAACATTTTTGAAACATTTATTATTTATTATTATCGTTGTTAGCAATACATCTTATGATGTAAAAGATTGAGGGAGAAAGAGAAATGAACAGAGATGTAGAAAAAACAGAGTGCGATTAAGGGGGGGTTGTGTGTTTTTCTCCCTTCGCTTCGTGTGTCTGACTCAAAGCTCTTTGTGCTGTGGATGTGCCACACCCCCTTCAACGCGAGCTTCGCATCTCTCACTCCAGTCCCAGCCTTCAGCTCCATCCAGACACACTGCCGGCCTCACCGGACCATCTGACCAGCAACAGACTCTGCTAGCTGAACTAGATCACACAGAGAGAAGCTGACAGACGCACAACATGAAACCTGTTTTGCCACGGAATATGATGAAGTATAAGTCGTTATGAAACATATCAATCTCCGTTCTAAAAACTGTTAGCCACTTTATCCAGTCTCATTGCCCTTCCATCTGACCCTGCCGCCCATGTGACACAAATAGTTTCTTTACATGTTAGAAGATGCTCTTGGTTATGTCAAATGGTGGGGAATATAATATCTGTAGTACGTTAAAGAGCGTGCCAGAAGGAATACCAGGGATGTGCAGATTTCCACATTGCCCCGCCCCCTGACCTCAACCTAATGTAGTCTAGGAGCCTACGTTTGCCCTTGATAGTCTGGAAATGGTTGGCGTGCCAGATCCTTTCATGTGAAAAGCTCATGTGACCAGCCTCTCCAATGAACCTATCTTTGATTATCAACAAATCCATAGCATAGCTAATACTCCTTTGTAGATTAAAACCACAAAAGAAAATGAACCCTGTGCACCGTAAATGTGACGTTGTGTTTTCCAGCGGAGACATTCCTAAACCATAGATTCATTTGTACACTCTTCCTCTGTGTGGACGTCAGCCAAGTGACTAAGCCTGACCTGCATATATGAGCATAACAACACAGCAGGACTCTAGGTAAACCAAAACATTTTCTTCGTCTTCTTTCCTCAACACAAAGCCAGCAGTTCTCTGGCCCCTGGCTATGTAGCCTACTTAAGTGTCATTTGATGAACATATTTGAGTAAGATCGTCATAGTTTCCCTACAGTGTTATGATGCAGAGTTCCACATAATAAACACTGCACTGTCATTAACCACATTTATTCATAGGATTAGTTGAGTACTCCTCATAGTGAATCATCTTACACGTTTACTTGCTATAGCAAGACTGCGGGCTGCACCACTAACAAGGACCAGCAGACATTTTGTCTAGACATCTAGGTGCTGAGCTAGCATTCCAGAGACCGACATATTAACCCTCAGACCTAAACGGTCCTCATCGTCTCACAGGGGAACTTCGACTACCAATATCTACATGGTGAGGGTTGAAAACTGTCTCTATCCATATCTACATGGTGAGGGTTGAACAATGTCTTTATCCATATCTACATGGTGAGGGTTAAACAATGTCTCTATTAATATCTACATGGTGAGGATTGAACAATGTCTCTATCGATATCTACATGGTGAAGGTTGAACAATGTATCTATCAATATCTACATGGTGAGGGTTGGACAATGTCTCTATCGATATCTACATGGTGAACGTTGAACAATGTATCTATCAATATCTACATGGTGAGGGTTGGACAATGTCTCTATCGATATGTACTTGGTGAGGGTTGAACAATGTATCTATCGATATCTACATGGTGAGGGTTGAACAATGTCTCTATCGATATCTACATGGTGAGGGTTGAACAATGTCTCTATCGATATTTACTTGGTGAGGGTTGAACAATGTTTCTATCGATATCTACATGGTGAGACATGGTGAGGGTTGAACAATGTATCTATCGATATCTACATGGGGAGGGTTGAACAATGTCTCTATCGATATCTACATGCTGAGGGTTGAACAATGTATCTATCGATATCTACATAGTGAGGGTTGAACAATGTCTCTATCGATATTTACTTGGTGAGGGTTGAACAATGTTTACTTGGTGAGGGTTGTTTCTATCGATATCTACATGGTGAGACATGGTGAGACATGGTGAGGGTTGAAAAATGTATCTATCGATATCTACATGGGGAGGGTTGAACAATGTCTCTATCGATATTTACATGCTGAGGGTTGAACAATGTATCTTGATAGTCATCACATTATTTTATAGCTAAGTCAATTACGGCTAACTTCTGTGAATAGTGAGTGTATGTTTGTGTTCCTGTGTACCATTTTGAACCAGGTTATGT
The DNA here is from genome assembly GCA_016801145.1 of Umbra pygmaea. Taxonomy (NCBI): domain Eukaryota; kingdom Metazoa; phylum Chordata; class Actinopteri; order Esociformes; family Umbridae; genus Umbra; species Umbra pygmaea. Next base: position 5,876 of record JACXGM010041987.1, read on the forward strand.
GGTATTCGTTCTGCGTTCATCTGAGGTGAGCTTATGTTATGTTGTGTTAGGTTTCTGTGACAGCAGCCCACATGGAAACTGCAGACAGAGTACTGTGTGTGACTGTGTGTGTCTGTGTGTGTCTGTGTGTGACTGTGGGTGACTGTGTGTGTCTGTGTGTGATTGTGTGTGACTGTGTGTATGAGGTATTTCCTGCTGTTGTCCCAAACAGTACCCTATTCCCTTTATAGTGCGCAACAGAGCCCTGTGAAGTGAACAGGGTTTCGATTTGGAATACAGCCTATTTGAATACAAATTCTATTCCCCGTCATTATTACAGACATTCTATTCCCCCTCGTTATTACATAGGTTATTTTCCCCTCATTATTAGAGATTCTTTTCCCCTCATTATTACATAGGTTCTATTCCCCTCATTAGAGATTCTATTCCCCTCATTATTACAGACATTCTATTCCCCCTTGTTATTACATAGGTTCTATTCCCCTCATTATTAGAGATTATATTCCCCTCATTATTACAGACATTCGATTCCCCCTCGTTTTTACAGAAATTATATTCCTTTCAATATGACAGAGATTCAATTCCCCTCATTATTAGAGGTGCTATTCCCCTCATTATTACAGAGATTTTATTCCCCCTCATTATTAGCAATTATATTCTCCTTATTATTAGAGATTATATTCCCCCTCATTACAGTCATTCTACTCTCCCTCATTATTACACTACACTTCTATTATCACTCATCATTATACTGATATTATTACACTAATATCAATTCTCCCTCATTACTAAAGTGATTCTATTCCACTTCATTATTACAGTGTTTCTGTTGTCCTTCATTATTATTACAGTGACTCTATTGTCCTTCATTTATACAGAGATTTTATTACCTTTAATTATGAAATACATTCAGTTCTTCCTCACTATTACACCAATTCTACTGTCACACATTATTGAACTGAGATATTATTATTTTATTATATTAATTTATACATATTGTCAAATGTCGTTGTGCCTTCGGGCAAGGCATTTTACCCTAATTGCTCCCAGGTTGTTGCTGTAAATAAGAAGTTGTTCTTAGTCAACTTACCTGGTTAAATAAAGGTAAAATTAAAATGAGACACCTAGCCTAGTAAACACTGCTGTGCATCAGGAGAACAGTGTTTTATAAAGGTCTTCCTTAAGGCTCGGTTGATCTTGTTTATTAAGTAGATTATGGATTATATTTAACCCGGTGACGTTTCAACGTTAACTTTCAGGCAAAGCTAGAACGTGGCAGTTGGTCTTTGTGTCCAGGTTGTGGCAGCCAACCTGAAGCCAACGCATCTGCAGCTCTGGGTCAGCAGTGCAGTGTGCCATTAGTTTCCAGTTGAGATCCTTCAGCATCTCAGTGTTCACACAGCTGTTTGAGCACACCAAGAAACTATGCCACATGGAAGTGAAAGCAACAGTTGTCAGTTGCTACTTCTCTCTCCCCCTCTCTCTCTTATTGCCCCCCCCCTCTCAATTTTTCTCTCCGCCTTTTCCTCCCCTTTCTGGCTGTTGACAGAGGAGTGCAACGCCCAGGTCAGATAATATGTTTTCCGTCTTGCTCTCCTCTCGTTGGGTAATCAGAGAATGTGGGTCATTGGAGTTCACTCCTCGTTCAGCCATCGCGTTCTGTCCCCGAGCAGCTCACGCTCCTGCTCTCTCTCTCCTCTCTACCACCCCACCCCACTTTCTCTCCCTCTATCTGCCTGTCTTCTGCTCTCAGCACTTTTCTCGCCACTCCTGTCTGTTGCCACTAGAGAACTAGGAACAGGACCAGGAGTCCCTGTTCCATCGGCTAAAGCCTAGTTATAACCAGGAGTCCCTATTCTGTTGTCTAAAGCCTAGTTATAACCAGGAGTCCCTGTTCCGTCGTCTAAAGCCTAGTTAGTACCAGGAGTCCTTGTTTCGTTGTCTAAAGCCTAGTTAGTACCAGGAGTGCCTGTTCCATCGTCTAAAGCCTAGTTATAACCAGGAGTCCCTGTTCTGTCTTCTAAAGCCTAGTTAGTACCAGGAGTCCGTGTTCCGTCGTCTAACGCCTAGTTAGTACCAGGAGTCCCTGTTCCGTCTTCTAAAGCCTATTTAGTACCAGGAGTCCCTTTTCCGTTGTCTAAAGCCTAGTTAGTACCAGGAGTCTGTGTTTCATCGTTTAAAGCCTAGTTAGTACCAGGAGTCCCTGTGCCGTCATCTAAAGCCTAGTTAGTACCAGGAGTCCCTGTTTTGTGGTCTAAAGCCTATTTAGTACCAGGAGTCCCTGTTCCGTAGTCTAAAGCCTACTTAGTACCAGGAGTCCTTGTTTCGTTGTCTAAAGCCTAGTTAGTACCAGGAGTCCTTGTTCCATCGTCTAAAGCCTAGTTAGTACCAGGAGTCCCTTTTTTGTCGTCTAAAGCCTAGTTAGTACCAGGAGTCCCTGTTCCATTGTCTAAAGCCTAGTTAGTACCAGGAGTCTCTGTTTCGTCATCTAAAGCCTAGTTGGTACCAGCAACTCCTTCAACTCTTTCAAAAATTATTGTGTCAGAGTTCAGTCCAAGCTGGTTTGTGGCCAATTATATTTTTACTCATTTTATTGAGGGTCCATATATTTCCCTTTTGACAGAATAACTTTGACTTCAAAGCACTTGACTGAACTGTGAACATGGGTACGAATTGGTATAACACTGAATGTGCCCAAGTGCCATTTGTGCTCTTTCTTTGTTTCTTCATTCCTTAAATAAATCAGCTTGAATGGTGCAGGGAATTTGTTACCTCTAATGTTCTGAGGTATTATTTTCAGTCTTCTACTCGGTCAGGGCACATAGCCGAGCGTCGATGCACCAATCCCCCAGACTGTCTCCTGATAATTGCTTGAAAATAATAACCAGTGTCTGAGGAGCTTGCAGGAGTGTCTGCAGTAAGAGATAGTCAAAACATCCTGAAGCAGAGTAACTCTCAATGTCAGTTAAAAATGAATGACAGCAAAGCAACCATTCTTCACCAGGATCTAGTAATTAGGGGTGCTGGAATACCAAATGGCTCTCTATTTCCTACAAATGTTTTCATTTGACACTTTTTTGGGGTTCTGAAAGAAGACTAGAATTTGACTATTTCACTTCTAGTCTTTTAATCGTAAAACACAAACAGTAGTATTATGAATTAAAAGTTTTATGAAGCTCATTTTATATCAGCAGTTGTCACAAAGTGCCCTTAACCCTAAAAAACAAGCAAGCAACAAGATATTGAATCTCAAACTTCGGTCAGTGGGAGGTTTGTTTTTGTAAGGTTGTTGCTCTAAGTTTAAAGCTGTACCGTACTCGAACCAGTTTAGGAAATAGTCACAAAGACATTTAAAATGCAGTAGAATACAATTTCTCCTTTTTTGTCATTGTAGAAGAATAGTAAGCCAAGTTAAAAAATAACACTAGGTTGGTCAGAGGGCATGCGTTATCCAGATAGATACAGCTGGTTCTGTACACTGTGGCCAATCATTATCAGTAAGAGTATTGCAGGATGGAAGCTAATGTTCCCAGACAGCCTTTGTGTGATTTCCAGGAATAGGAGGAGACGTGTTCCCAGTGGGGCTACAGCTATCGTCCTGTTACGGGGGCGTGTTTGTGTGTGGGAGAGACTCACACAAAAAACTAAAGGTAGATGCATTGGTTTCAATTGACTAAGAAGTCTCCTGCCTTTTGGGTAGGTACAGTAACCTCTGACAACAGCCAGGATATGTGTTTCAAAATGGCCTTCCAACAATTTGAGATTAGTATAAATTATAACTTCAATGGAAATATAATGGTAATAAAGCATTTGTGCCAAGCAATGTTATCCTCCGTTCTTTAACTAGCTGAAGTATAGTCTCGCAACCCAGACGGCTACTTCCGCAATCTGTGAGTGGCTACAGTATAGAAGTCTGGACAACTTTGTGTGAAATTCTGAGCACAGGGTAGGGACCGGAAATTTACCAAGGAAAGGGAAGGGACGTCACTGCATTTCCGCTACTGCTTCGTTAAAAGATGAGCAAAATACCTTTTGCACCTGTCACTATACATAGGATCTTTACCAGACATTACATGGGTTCTGCTACTCTCACCGCGTGTCCTGCTATAACGTGTCCTGCTATAACGTGT
>JACXGM010042062.1:0-10063 GCA_016801145.1 Umbra pygmaea
GAGAGAGAGAGAGAGAGAGAGAGAGAGAGAGAGAGAGAGAGAGAGAGAGAGAGAGAGAGAGAGAGAGAGAGGGCTACTGACAGGTTTCTCAGCTGCCTCATCTGTCCTTGTCGGTCTCAGCAGTTTAAGATCTGCTCCATCTGGGTCATCCAGCCAGTGATCAGATCAGAACAGAGCAGGAGGCACATGAAGAGGACAGGAAGAAGACACACGAGAAGACAGGAAAAAGACATAGGAAAAAGACATAGGAAAAAGACATAGGAAAAAGACATAGGAAAAAGACATAGGAAAAAGACAGGAAAAAGACATAGGAAAAGGACATAGGAAAAAGACATAGGAAAAAGACATAGGAAGCTAGTAGAGTTGTTTGTTTGTCTGTAGTGTTACTAGGAAGAGGGTTTTGTGAGAACCTTCATTTGCAACTCGCAGTAAGTACAGAGACAGCCCCTGGAGCAAATTTGGGTGAAATGCCTTGATCAAGGACACAATGACATTTGTATGCCACTCGGGAATCATTACTGGCCACCTTCCAACTACAAGTCTGAATCTCTAACTACTTAGCCTGCTGACACCATCAATGAGCACACACTTCCTGGCCCCTAGACTGTACAGATAGTGAACCCAGAGGTTGTCTGGACTGTACGTAACAACTGTGCTATCATATCAAACAATCAAACAAAACAAAATAAACCTTGTTGAACCACATCACTTCTAAAGTTCCATGTTTTAACTAGTAGAGACTACAGCCTCATGTATAAGACCGAAAGTGGGGCCAAGAGATAAAGACAGTGATTGAGAGGACTGATGGAATATTGTGGGTATAAGCTGTCAGCAAAGAGCGAAGAACCTCAAATTAAAATTAAGCTTGCTGCAGGTTAGTGTTGAGGGGTTAGGTTTAGGGTTAGTGTTGAGGTGTTAGGGTTAGGGATATGGGGAAAGGTTAGCCAGGATCTGAAAAAAAAAGGCTGCATCAAGCGTGCATTTGAAAATCTCACTGTACGCAATTGGATAACACTACGACCAATCACCAGTGGGTTTTCGCTAAGCCCCTATGGCGGAGCTAACTGGTAGATTAAACTCTTGCCGGCAAAACAGCAAAAATGTCCTTCTTAAAAAGGAACTAATCGAGCGCCGTCTTCTGTTCCTCTTTTAGACAAAAAGCCAAGTCTAACTTGTTCATTGTAGCGGAAAAAGCAGTTTCAAACAACTGGTGTACATCCATAGCGATCTTACAACGTTTACTAATGACTTGAAGTTGCCAATATACAATCTATGGATGTCGCACTCACAGCGCTGTCGTCATCTGTTTAACACGTCTCTGGCCCGCCTATATCAGATACACTCATGTGATTGGTGCAGCTCGGCTACAAGGGCATAGTTAATGAGCAGAATTACTCGGTGCCAGAGTAACTTGCTGAGCAAATTCAAATTGTGCTCTCGCGAGAACTCTGGATTTCCAGGGTAGGACACATTATTTAAAAAATACTGTCTGAAAGGTCTTTCTGCAACCCACTCTGATGTCTGCACACATACAAATACACATTCAAAGAAACACACACAACACACACACACACCAGCCGCGGTCGGTGGATCTTATTATCGTATTACGCTCGGGACTGGAGTAAATGGAATGTGTGCAAATCAAAAAAACAATTGGTTTTGTTCGTTGCGCACCATTCCATTCACTCCGGTTCCGAGCGTAATACGAGCCCGTCCTCCCCAATTAAGATCCACCGACCGCGGCTGACACACACACACACAGATATACAAAGTAACAACTCATTGTATTCAAGTGATTTGAAGTAATGTGTTATGCTGTGATATGTAGTAAAATATGTACTGAAATTCATTACTATACAGTGAAAGCAAGTTAAATTAAGCATCATGAAGTCAAATGATGTGTTATGAATTGATATAAAATGATAAATATAGTTATACATGCTGGAAGCTCTCTGTGCAAACTTCTGTACCTTCTATCCAAATACAATGACACATTCATAAACACACAGAGACAATAACATATGAAGTATTATACAATTATTTGGAAGGTTATGAAGTATTATGAAGTGATTTCAAAGGTTATGAAGTAACATTGACATTCTAATCATTTAGCAGATACTCTTATCCAGAGCGAATTACAGCAATATCCCTCAGCAGCAACTTAGGGTAAAGTGCCTTGATCAGGCAACATTTGGAAAGGTTATGAGGTAATACAGAGTGATTTGAAAGGTTATGAGGTAATACGGAGTGATTTGAAAGGTTATGAGGTAATACAGAGTGATTTGAAAGGTTATGAGGTAACACGGAGTGATTTGAAATGTTATGAGGTAATACAGAGTGATTTGAAAGGTAATGAGGTAACACGGAGTGATTTGAAAGGTTATGAGGTAATACAGAGTGATTTGAAAGGTTATGAGGTAACACGGAGTGATTTGAAAGGTTATGAGGTAATACAGAGTGATTTGAAAGGTTATGAGGTAACACGGAGTGATTTGAAAGGTTATGAGGTAATACAGAGTGATTTGAAAGGTTATGAGGTAATACGAAGTGATTTGAAATGTTATGAGGTAATGCGGAGTGATTTGAAATGTTATGAGGTAATACGGAGTGATTTGAAAGGTTGTGAGGTAATACGAAGTGATTTGAAAGGTTTCTTTTATCTTTTATAATTTACTGTTGTATTGTTGGACTACTGTTACTGAGTATGTTCAGGTACAGCACTATGTATTGTAAAAATACTGGTACTGAGTATGTTCAAGTACAGTAGTATGTACTGTAAATATACTGGAACTGAGAATGTTCAGGTAATGTATTATATACTATAAAACAGCCGCGGTCGGTGGATCTTAATTGGGGAGAACGGGCTCGTATTACGCTCGGAACCGGAGTGAATGGAATGGTGCGCAACGCACCAAACCCTGTTTTTTTGTTTTGCGCACCATTCCATTTACTCCAGTCCCGAGCGTAATACGAGCCCGTCCTCCCCAATTAAGATCCACCGACCGCGGCTGCTATAAAAATACTAGTACTGAGTATGTTCAGGTACTGTATTATATACTTAAAAAAATACTGGTACTGAGTATGTTCACAACATTTATTGCTTGATGCACATTTAATTCCCCATAACAGTAGCCAGTATTAGTAATACAGTAATTTAAAATATATACTGTAACCAGTCTTTGTTAGAGGGTGCTGGAGTTTCAGGCTGGTGTGAACCATCACAATTATTTGGACGAATCAGGCTTCAACCTGGACACAACCAGGCACTGTGGGGGCAATACCATCATCGGCCAACGAGCAAGTACCTGGCCACTTCTTTGGTCCTACAATGTTGCACACCTCATTCCTCAATTACAGTTAACCTGTCTGTCAATGGGAAGGTGTAACCTACAGTGGGGAGAGAACAAGTATTTTTATACGCTGCCGATTTTGAAGGTTTTTCTACTTACAAAGCATGTAGATGTCTGTAATTTTCATCATAGGTACACTTCAACTGTGAGAGACAGTATCTAAAACGAAAATCCAGAATATAATTTGTATGATTTTAAAATAATTAATTTGCATTTTATTGTATGACATAAGTATTTGATCACCTACCAACCAGTAAGAATTCCAGCTCGCACAGACCTGGTAGTTTTTTTTTAAGAAGCCCTTCTGTTCTCCACTGATTACCTGTATTAACTGCACCTGTTTGAACTCGTTACCTGTATAAAAGACACCTGTCCACACACTCAAACAGACTCCAACCTCTCCACAATGGCCAAGACCAGAGAGCTGTGTAAGGACATCCGGGATAAAATTGTAGACCTGCACAAGGCTGGGATGGGCTACAGGACAATAGGCAAGCAGCTTGGTGAGAAGGCAACAACTGTTGGCGCAATTATTAGAAAATGGAAGAAGTTCAAGATGACGGTCAATCTCCCTCGGTCTGGGGCTCCATGCAATATCTCACCACGTGGGGCATTAATGATCATGAGGAAGGTGAGGGATCAGCCCAGAACTACACAACAGGACCTGGTCAATGACCTGAAGAGAGCTGGGACCACAGTCTCAATGAAAACCATTAGTAACACACTACGTCATCATGGATTTAAATCCTGCAGTGCACGCAAGGTCCCCCTGCTTTGGCAAGAGAGGACATCGTGGCTGACCAGGGTCAAGCTTGGTTTTCACTTTCCAGAAGACTGTGATGCATAAATGATGCCAATAAAAGAATTGATGCATATTAGTGTTCATTTTGATTACACAGAATACAATAAAAGTTAGGCTTTTTGCATCAATGATTGTAGATGTCTGTTTGATGTCATTGATCACCTTTACATAGTTCAGAAATTATAGAAGTTCTTTCCATTCAATTGTGATGGGTAGTGTACAGTAAGTGTTTTGCCTAATATGACAACAGTAATACTGTATACTGTACCAGATTACCTTCAGCAGTTATAAGGGTCATTTTGAAATATAGGTCACGGATTGTTTGCTACTGGATGAAGGGGTTGGTAGAGTGACTAAATTGAGAGAATTACATTATGTTGTGTTTAGATGACAACAAATATTCACGTTGTATTTTACATAAAATGGTGATTGAATCAATCATCTTGTGCTGTGAGATTTTTACAAACCGAAATAATACAAAATCAGTTGTTTTTAATGTAAGACTAGCTGTTTTACAAATATGATCAGTTTGATGTCATGTACCAAGAAGGTATAAATGTCTATTTAAAAAACTGCTGGGTGATTCCAAACTTATATACTGTATACACACAGTATACTGTATTATACACTGAATTTACGACGTAACCTTCCTCATTATGCCTTTATCTGCATGAACCCGTCTGTTCTCTGAATCAGCCACAAATCTCTTCATAGTACGATGATCACGCATCAAATTTTCGTGAAATATCTAATGTTTTCATACCTTGTCCAAGGCATTGCACTATTCAACGCTTTTCCGCAGCAGAGAGATCCTTTTTCTTTCCCATATTGCTTGAAACCTGTGGCCTCCTTAATAATGTGGAACATCCTTCTAAAGTAGTTTTCCTTTCATTGGGCTCACCTGGCAAACTAATTATCACAGGTGTCTGAGATTGATTTCAATGATCCAAAGAGCCCAGAGACACAATACCATCCATCAGTTAGATTAAAAAACAAAATATTTAATGTTTACGACACTTAATTCCAATTTGCATAATAATTTGGAATGCGGTGTATAAGGTTGTCTAGCGGTTAGAGTGCTGGGGTCTATAAGGTTGTCTAATAATTAGAGCACTGGGGTCTATAAGGTTGTCAAATAGTTAGAGCGCTGGGGTCTATAAGGTTGTCTAATAGTTAGAGCGCTGGGGTCTATAAGGTTGTCTAATAGTTAGAGCGCTGGGGTCTATAAGGTTGTCTAATAGTTAGAGCGCTGGGGTCTATAAGGTTGTCTAATAGTTAGAGCGCTGGGGTCTATAAGGTTGTCAAATAGTTAGAGCGCTGGGGTCTCTAAAGTTGTCTAATAGTTAGAGCGCTGGGGTCTATAAGGTTGTCAAATAGTTAGAGCGCTGGGGTCTCTAAAGTTGTCTAATAGTTAGAGCGCTGGGGTCTATAAGGTTGTCTAATAGTTAGAGCACTGGAGTCTATAAGGTTGTCTAATAGTTAGAGCGCTGGGGGTCTATAAGGTTGTCTAATAGTTAGAGCGATGTGGTCTATAAGGTTGTCTAATAGTTAGAGTGCTGGGGTCTATAAGGTTGTCTAATAGTTAGGGTCTATAAGGTTGCCCAATAGTTAGAGCGCTGGGTTCTATAGGTGCGCTGGGTTCTATAGGTGTTCTAGTGGTGATAGGAATTTATATGTAGTGTCATGAAGTCATATGAATTTTAATGAAGTTATACAAAGTGGTATGAAGTCATATGAAATTATAAGTGATGTGTGTAAAGGTTATTTCTAAATGCTGGCTTTAGGGTCTCCTTGCCCACCACTGTAGCTCTGATCTCCACACACATTACAACACACACAAACACATACAGTACACACACACACTACAACACACACACACAGTGACACAAATTAGGAAACACACACATACACACATACACACACACACACCTCATGCACCCTGTATTAACTTGTCATTACCCTCCTGTTACCCTGGCTGAACTATAGATGAACTCATTTTGTCTGTGTGTGTCTGAGTGTGTGTCTGTGTGTGTGTCTGTGTGTGTGTGTGTCTGTGTGTGTCTGTGTGTGTGTGTCAGAGTGCGTGTGGGTTCGTGTGTATGCGTGTCTCCATCACTGAACAAGGCAGCTGCTAATGCCTGTTTAAAAACTCACAAATACTACAAGACTTGTCTTGGGTACTGTTTAATCCCTACAGATACTACTAAACTGGTTTCGGGTACTGTTTAATCCCTACAGATACCACTAAACTGGTTTCGGGTACTGTTTAAAACCTACAGATACTACTAAACTGGTTTCGGGTACTGTTTAAAATGTACAGATACTACTAAACTGGTTTCGGGTACTGTTTAAAACCTACAGATACTACTAAACTGGTTTCGGGTACTGTTTAAAACCTACAGATACTACTAAACTGGTTTCGGGTACTGTTTAAAACCTACAGATACTACTAAACTGGTTTTGGGTACTGTTTAAAACCTACAGATACTACTAAACTCGTTTCGGGTACTGTTTAAAACCTACAGATACTACTAAACTCGTTTCAGGTACTGTTTAAAACCTACAGATACTACTAAACTGGTTTTGCTTACATGGACCATTCTTGTTCTTCTCATACTGTAGCAGCCTCCATGGAGGCACATTTTGATTTTATGGGGCTTTTACTTTACACAGTAAATATGGGCCCTAAGCTGGTTGACCATATGCTTTTACCCTGAACCTCATTGGTCTCTGGTAGTAGTACTGTATGTGCTCCTACGCCCAGCTGTTGACATTGATCTACATGTCTTAATTGAGTCATTTAGGAGATGCTCTTAGTGTAGAGCAACTAAAAGTAAATACAGGGACATCCCCTAGAGCAACTTAAGGTAAACTATAGCCGTGGTTCCTAACTGTTGACATTGATTTAAATCTATATGTTGTTCCTAACTGTTGACATTGATCTAAACCTTGAGTATATTTGTGGTTTCTAACTATCCTTTCTCATGTTTTAGATTCTTTATTATCCTTCAGACATTGCCAGTATCATAACACTGACCTTAACTATTGTTGATTTTCGCAACATGGGGGCCCCACAAGGCTGCATACTGAGCTCCCTCGTGTGCTTCCTGTGTACCCATGTCTGTGTACCCTCCCACACATATCTCCAACTCCATCATCAGGTTTGCATCCTGTCAAAAACTGAGAGGTGATTTAGGAGACTTTGAACATGGAATGGTTGTTGGTGCCAGACAGGCTTAAAAAAAATCTTATCAGATTTTTTCCACTGACCCTGCTACGTCGGCAGCGCCGCAACCACCTCTCAACAGATACAGGACGGTGAAGGGCGCTCACATGGTTAATCTGAGCACATGTCGCCGGGCCGGTCGATCCTTTTCCCACTGCAATGAATATGCTCACCAACTATATTTCCACGTCTGAATTTACAAGCACCCGATCTACACACAAAGAGTCACTGGAGAGCAACGTAGCAAGGTAGATAATCCAATTTATCCATCCCAAACACCGGGCAGCGCTATGATAATTTGAAGAAGCCATAGTCAGGCTCTATTATGACTATTAATATGACTATTATGGTGTAGTTTGTCCTGCAAAGACAGCGACTTTTTGTCCTGCAAAGACAGCCCACTACGCCACGCGGACCCCAGATGGGCTGGTTTGAGTATTTCAGAAAGTGCTGATGTACTGGGATTTTCCCACACAACCATCTCTAGGGTTTAGAGAGAATGGGCCGAAAAATTGAAATTATCAAGTGAGCATCAGTTCTTTGGGTGAAAATTCCTTGTTCGTGGCAGAGGTTAGAGGAGAATGGCCAGACTGGTTCGAGCTGACAGAAAAGCAACAGTAACTCAAATAACCACAGACAAGGTCTGCAGAGCGTCTCTGAACACACAACATGTCAAACCTTGAAGCAGATGGGCTACAGCAGCAGAAGACCACACCGGGTGCCACTCCTGTCAGATAAGAACAGGAAACTCAGGCTACAATTTGCATGGGCCCACCAAGTTCCCTGGTCTGATGAGCCTTCACACACCAGATCTCAATCCAATTGAGCACCTTTGGGATGTGGTGGAACGGGAGATTCGCATCATGGATGTGCAGCTGAAAAATCTGCAGTAACTGCATGGTGCAATAATGTCAATATGGACCAGAATCTTTTAGGAATGTTTCCAGCACCTCGTTGAATCTATATTATGACAAATCAAGCCAGTTCTGAATACAATAGGGGTCCAACCCATTATTACCAAGGATTACCTAATGAAGTGTATATATTACATTGTTTTTCATACACTGGATTTTGTAGATTTTTTACCCACTGCCATTCTTGTAGCAGGGCATAAGATTTTTTCTATTTATGCTATTACTCTACATCTGAGATTCTCTGCCTGTGATAAAAATAATCATAACCTAGTCACAACCCTAACACATTTACAGCCATAATTTCAAGTCACAACCGTAACCCAGTCACATTAACGCAAATCCTTTTAATCCAAGATTGGATATTTAATTAAATTCTTTTATTTTTACCTAACTGGACTGAACGGCTTTTAGCTTTTAAGATCATAGCACATGAAATTTTATGGAAAATAACTTTCTCTGATTTGATTTTCCAAATCAAATAACAGATAATAAAAATACCATTCTAGAAATAAAATACACAACTTTTGTTATTTTACAACAAAATAATCTCAAAGGTATGTTTAAAATAATATTGTGCAGTTACGCTGGAACATGAAATGTATTAAATTGTGTGGAAGCAGTAAAATACTTTTAAAAAACTGCTACCGTTGTCTCCTGGATGACCTATGGGTTGTTGGTATCGTATTCCGGTAATCTAACAATGCTCTCATCTGATCTGTTTCAGTCTTCTTCTTCCTGCACCTCTTCTACTAGGCTTGTAGCCACATAGCTGATAGCCAGCAGCAAGCTGTGGCGAGCAGAGAGAAACTTTTTCCGGTCGCTGGGTTAATATGGATGCAGCAATGTATCTTTGTCAGCAGAGTGGTCAGTGGCACGGATGAGCCCTGGCACGCAGCCAGTCAGCCAGCCAGCAGGGGAGAAAAGCAGGCAGAAGCGTTGGGTTCAGTGCCATTTCAAAACAGTTACTTCAGGAAGTAAACTGATATTTCAATTCCAAACTGTATCTCTATCGGGAAAACGAAACAGAATTAGAATTTCAGAAGAAAAACTGCAGTGCTACAGAAAAGGAATATTAGCTGGAAGAACCGTAACCCCTCTGGATCCCCTGCCTGCTCGCTGACAGCAGGGCCTATTACACGCTGTAATTATAACCAGAAGTCCTGGTCGGGTAGGGACCGCGGGAGGGAGGGACTGGGCTAAGTGTGAAAGTAGTAGATAACATCAGGTCACCCTGTGAGCAGGCCAAGCCGGAGGTCTCAGCGCAGCAGCAGCTAAATCACACTCAGACCTCTGACACGCCCACTCATCTAGGCTGCTCACACTTCCCAACATATACCCAGCCAACAGGCGCATTTGCACAGCTCTCAACAGAACTCTGCATTCAGCGATCCCACTACATCACTAGCTTTTACCATCTTTAAACAAGGCACACTTACATGTTTCATGCTGGAAAAAAAACTGCCTCTCCTGTCCATGTATCGTTCTGAATGGCTCTCGCATATCCCATCACTTCCCTTTAAATCCCTACACTATTATATCTACAGTCCTACACTTCTATCTACAGTCCTACACATCCTTCTACAGTCCTACACATCCTTCTACAGTCCTACACCATCTACAGTCCTACACAGTCCTACACATCCATCTACAGTCCATCTACATCCATCTACAATCCTACATATCCATCTACAGTCCTACACATCCATCTACAGTCCTTCGCATCCATCTACAGTCCTTCACATCCATCTACAGTCCTACACATCCATCTACA
>JACXGM010042127.1:0-10088 GCA_016801145.1 Umbra pygmaea
GTGTGTGTGTGTGTGTGTGTGTGTGTGTGTGTGTGTGTGTGTGTGTGTGTGTGTGTGTGTGTGTGTGTGTGTGTGTGAAACACTGGGAGAGAGCAGAGTTAGATTTACTGGCGTAAAACTCAAGAATTATTTAAGAATAAGCAAACCTAGGACAACAGATGAGGGCACTTACAGACACAAACTTATGTATTTCTATTCTTGTGGAGACAAGAAAACTAAATCAGATTCATGTTACCCAAGCCCTGAAGCCTAACCGGTAATAAAATGTAGTAATCAGGAAAGTGTTTTCATGTTTTCCCATCCTAGTGAGGACGTCTGCTTTTAATTCGATCTGTTAAACCAAAACGGACACTACCTGCTGAGTCTTGCTACAGCTGAGGTTGGGGGGATTGAAGGCGTGTATTTGAGTACAATTCTTGTTAGGGCTCCATAGCCAGGTGTGCTCCTCCTCAGATCTGGGACAGTCCCTCTTCCTGGAGCACCGGCCCTCCAACACGCACCAACCACAAAAGGGGTCCCTCAGGGCCATGCAAGACCTGCAGTCAGTCTTCAGATGGCACGCCTGCACAGGCACTTTGGTGATCTACCAGCAAAACACTAGTGAGCAACTGAAACAATCATGTGATACCAGATTTGATTTGACCACAATTTTTTGACTGACATCACCACCGTAACATAACAACAGCCCTCCCACACGGTGTTAGATAAGCAGGGTAGTAAAGCCTTGCCTTCTTCTCTGTGGTGACGTAGAGGTGGGTGTGGCTATTGTCAAACAGCAGGTTCTTGTTGACCTTCTCTCCTGCGACGCCCCCTGGGATGAAGCCGTACAAATCCGGGCTGGCCGACAGGTGCAGTTTCCACACCTGCATTTAAATGTTCGTCATTGACCGGACATGCACATTCAGAGCAACATGGCAAATGTGGTCCAAATAGAACCCTATTCCCATATAGGGCCCTACTTTAGACCAGACTTAAGAGTAGTGCACTACATTTGGAATAGGGAAGTTAACCCCCCAAATGTGAGACATTACAAGTTAAACAATAAAGCACCAATTGTTTCAGAGGAAGGACATGCGTGTGCTCCTTTAGGAGAGGTAAAAAACAACAAGTCATCAGCACCTCTCCTTCAGTAGTGCCCAGAAAGGCGACTGCATGCTCCGTTTCCACGGTAACGGCCACCGCGCTCATCAAGCCCTTCATCTGGCCAGTCTTGACATAGATGGGTTCTATCGCCAGGGCGAACTCAGACTTGCTGGCTAGTGGTGAGGGCAGGAACTCCGCTCCACACATGTATTTAGTCGCCCTGTTCTTCTAAAAAGGGCAAAGAAAACTGATGTCAGATACAACGTTAACTAACGTGAATGTGGCGGTGACAAATCTATTAGACCAGTGGATGTTCATCCTCGCCTGGGGACCCACAGCTATTCCATGTATTTGATTTACCTAGGAGCTACCACAGCTGAATGAGTTTATCTACTAGTTATCAGGAACTTGGTTGGTTGATTTAGGTGAGCTAGTTCAGGGCAAAAATAACAATTGTGAAACGGATGTGGATCCCAAACTAAAAAAACTCAAAATTTCTCCTTGCTAATAATACATGTCTAGTGTGGTCATTGTAGTGGGAAATCCTTAAAAGTAGAATAACAGATCTTCTCCATTGTGTTGTTGATGATGCTACCTACCTCAGTGGAAGAGATACAAAGAGGCTCCTTCTTGTTGGAGTAGGGTGAGTAGACTGCAGAAACGTTAGTCCCATCGTGCGCAATGTTTCCACTGTGGCTGTAGCAGGCCTCGATGACGTCCACCAGTCTCTGGTTGACGGCGTTCAGAGGGTACAGGCACAGCGCAGAGGCGCTGACATTTTCATCAGAACTGAACACAACAAACAGCACCTGGCAGGAGACAAGAAGCCAGTCAGGCTACAGACAACTAGAGGAACAGAAGGAGGCGGACCTTGTTTCAGAGAAGTTGCAGCAGTCGATGGCAGTTCAAGGAAAGGCATTTGATATAACAGCTATGACAGCATAATCAAAGATGCTAAATATGAAGGGTGGTACCTTGTCAGAGGCTTTAACAGTTCCGTACTGGCCAGAGGCACTCATGCTTCTGGCCAGAGCTTCCCCTGGGGCGGACACGTACACTGCCTGGGCTTTGTTGTACTTGTTCTCCAGGTTGCAGTTCAGCTGGAGCTCTGTGTACGAGTAGTAGTTATGGTCATTTTCACACATCCTGGAGATGAAGGTGTAGTTCTTTGTTCCTGGATCCTGGGCATCGAAGCTTCTGGAGAACAGGAAGTAGACAAAGCCATTGTCCTTTCAGACAGAAAAGAGGGACAATGAAGCAAGGTAGGGAGGGACAGAGTGGCAGAGAGAAACGAGAATATATTTATTCACTGGCAAGCTGGATCATTCTGTACTCTCTTAGTAATGACAAACAGGCCATGGCAAGACATTTGTTGATACGTTCACAACATTAATCAAAACATGTTTATTAAAAGTAAACTATAACTAAGCTGATATAATCTTGCATGTGTTTTCAAATGTAGCTCTTCTGGCACTGAAGCCATGGCAACTTAAGTAGAACCATTTGGTACTGTTCAACTCAATATTGTACTGAATCACTAGGGTTAAATTACCTTGAAAACATGTCTGAAGTCGTGGAAGTAGCGCAGCGTGAAGGGGTTGGACTGTACCGCTGAGGCCTCAATGATGGTGTCAAACACGACCCACTCATTATGGTCCTGGAGGATGCGGGTGCTGATGAGTTTGGGGCTGTCATGGCTACCATATCCCTTACCAACCTAGGAAAGACATTGGTAAGGACATTGTTAATCCAGCTGTTAGTTTGCCTTCATTTTACCAGGCAAGTTGACTGAGAACATTTTCCTCATTTGCAGCAACAGCCTGGGGAAAAGGGGGGGATGAATGAGCCAATTCAGAGATGGATTAGGTTACCATGATAGTATGAGGGCCAGGTTAGAAATTTGTCCAGGACACGAAAAGTGTCATGGGATCATAGTGAGGTTACCATGATAGTATGAGGGCCAGGTTAGAAATTTGTCCAGGACACGAAAAGTGTCATGGGATCATAGTGACCGCAGAATGTCAGGACACCCATTTAACGTCCGATCTGACAGCACCATACGCAGGGCAAATGTCCCAATCATTGCCCTGGGGCATTGGGAATGATCTTCAGACTAGAGGGAAGAGTTCCCCCTACTGGCCCTCCAACACCACTTCCAGCAGCATTGGTCTCCCGTCCAGGGACTAACCAGGCCCGACCTTGCTTAGCTTTAGAATCAAACCAGCAGTGAAATACAGGGCTCTATTCTGCTGGCTGTTCCAATAGTTTAATTAAAAATGGCGTTAATTACTTTTCAGTCCATTTTAAATATACATCAATAACAGTTTTATATTGGTATTCAACCCCACTACTCTGACATTACCAACTGAGCTACACAGGACTAATATTCAAAGTAAGTTTAATTTACTTCACTACCAGCATAACATTTTAAGTGTTTACATATTTTAACCCTGCCTTGTCGGCAGCTCTGCAACTCCTTGGACAGATCTGTGGGATGGCAAGGGGGACGCACATGGTTCATCCAATCACATCGCCCAAATGCCAATTCTTTTCGCACCTTTCATCCAACATGGAAGCTTTTAGTCAAATCATTTACGGGAAGAATACGTTCACCAACTATACTTCCACAATTAAATTTACAGGCACCCGATCTGCACACAAGGAGTTGCTGGAGAGCGATGTGGGAAGGTAGATGATTCGGCTTATCCATCCCAAATCCCTATTTGCCCTGCCTCGTTCTGGAGGTCCGGTGAAAGCCGGAGAACCCGTAGTCAGGCTCGAACCACAACAAGGCTGCATACATTTACATTTCCCATAATTTCGGAAAATACTGGGCCCATCGCATAGCGATAATGCGTCGAAAGAGAACTGCTTACCAGGAAAACGCTAAAGTTTTCATTGTCTTTGCTGTAGTAAGACAAGACCCCAACGACAGACACGCTCTCCTCAGCACTGGCCACATACGTCTTCTCTCCTTTAGTGTCGCTGAAGTACAGCTGCTGCGCTATGTTGGACAGGTTCATCAGAGAGCAGATCCCCCTGAAGAGGCTTCCACAGACGATGAGAGAACCATTAGACGGGTGGATGAGGAGCAGTTTGTTGTGGTTGTCAGTAGGTACTGCCTCCTGACAGGACGCCGTCACGGGTGGGGTGCAGACGCGGTTGTCATCCTTTGGGCCCGTCACGAACTGAGCTTCAATTTGCAGGGATTGGTTAAGCTGATAGAGGGCGTTCACCGAGCCCACGTACAGCCGGCTTGTGTTTATGTCCATGACTATGTTGTTGATGAGGTCCCCAGAGTTGAACTCCAATATGGGGAGGTGGGAGTTGTCGTTGGCCAAGCTGAGGGAGAGGGATGTCATCACCAAGATGGCCGCCAGAACCCACCGCCACGCCATCTCTGAAGGAAAGGGGGGGGGGGTTAATGCATTTGTGTGAATTCAGAAAACTCCTATATTGATGTTATTTTTAAGATAGATTTCAGGACAGGCTTTATTTGGCAGGAAAGTGCAGAAACAGCATGAAATGTCTTTGTTTCTGAAAGCAGTGAGTATTAACTTAGACTACTGGACCAACCTAGGTCACATTTAAAATAAGGTTCCAACATAAAAGGTGCCTTTTCTAGACAAACTTGTTCTCATCTGCACAGTCTATTACCTGAATGAGATATTCACTACTGCCCGTGTCATGTTCTGCTAAATTTTACAAATGTTCCAAGAGAATGATAATAAATTCTAAATGCTTGTCTCTAGAGGACACACCGATAGACAAAGACTTTGTATTGTTTTTGAGAGTATTATCAGCGTACCTTTTTGCATCCATTTTTCACACAAAAGATTTCTAGCCCGTAAAAATAAAGTTAGGCTTTACCTTGTTTTTGTAATGAAAGTGTTGAAGGCAGTGTGTTAAATCCCAGGTAAATCCATAGCGTTTATACAGAAGCAACAGAAAACCTATTTATTGTAAAAAGCCAATTCCTGTCATTACTGGATCAACATTTGACAAGCCTTTAAAAACGTGTCTGTGGTCGCTATGTGAACAGGAACAAATTAAATGGTGCAAGCAGCTAAAGCAAGTGCAAGAAAGAATCTGAGTTAAATAAAAGCACCCCAGCTACATTTAAAGAGGAATAACATCACATGACCATCCAACCAAAATCCCCTTCTGAAAACTCCAATCTTGCAAACACCATTGATTTGGAAGGCAATTAGTTTGAAAACATGTTCCACCCCAGACGACTTTCTGCACACCTGAAACTCTTTTGGATCGCCAGAGGTGGATATATTCTTGAGACATGGTGATGCAACTTTTAGACAAGGTGAAATCCCTTGTTAAGATGGGGTCCCGGAGGAGCTAGGCCACTGGAATAGGATGACTGTTTTCCCATGTTAAAGCGGAATTTGACCCCTTCGAACAGCTGAATAGAGGTCTAGGTGGATGGGACTTCCTCTGGGTACTACTAGAGAGACTGAGGAGGGAAAGAAGCAAGGAAAGGAAGCAAGGAAGGAAGGTAAGAAGGAAGGAAAGAAAGGAAGCCACAGGTCAAACTGGTTTGAGAGAGGGCATAGTGTAAGCAGTTTTTTCATCTTTCTTTTCAATTTGTCTTGACCTAATCAATCAGGCTGGTACAAGGTAACAACAAAAACCTGCTGACACCCGGGGCTTTGTGGAACTGGTTTGACACCTGTGGAATAGAACAGAGGGGCTGAGTAATCAGCTAAGAGAGAGACAGCGAAAAAGACGAGAATGGTAGATGAGAGAAGGGTGTGAGGGTGCTAGGAGTGAGGAATAAGGACGAGATGAGAGAAAGTACAAATAACAATGTAAAACGAATGATTCCATTGGTGTTGTTGTAATCACATACTAGCCCGTTGGGGATCAAGTACTAATCGGAAATTAAACCAACATGACAAGAGTTACAACATCCCAGAACATGTCCCTCTGAAGAAACAAACCCACTCATCTTCTTTGAGCACAAAACCATTCAGTTCTACATTCTATATTTGTTCCACATTTTATTCCCCTTCACTTCATAGTAAACATCAAACAGGAGGTTTAGTCTCTCTGCACCCGCTAGCCAAACCCCCAATCAGCTGTGAAGACATGGATCAGTGAGTTTGACAAGCTGATAAGAGAAGGAAGTGCATGCTGCATTACCAACCAGTCCTGTTTCATGCCTGCCTGCTGATCAGGGCTGGTTTATGGCACAGGGCAGCAGCCAAGCAGCTTCAAAGAGATTAGGAGGGATGGAGAGAGAGACAGGGAGAAAAGAGGGATGGCATCATGACAAGGTACCAAATGTGTCTATTGCATTGTGGATAGTGGCAACATACATCAGCATGAAGGCAGAGAGAATTGGAGTTCATTACAGCCTATTATTTTCTTCCAGATCGAAGTATTCACCCCTGAAATAAAAACCTTACTGTGTTTTGATTGGATAATCTTTTTTTAATCTATCCTGTCAGAATCATTCTGTAGAATAACTTCTCCTCCATTAGTCTTCGAACCAGGCTAAGACCGATCTGGAACCAGGCTAAGACCGATCTGGAACCAAGCTAAGACCAATCTGGAACCAAGCTAAGACCAATCTGGAACCAGGCTAAAACCAATCTGGAACCAGGCCAAGATGAATCTGGAACCAGGCCAAGACCAATCTGGAACCAGGCTAAAACCAATCTTGAACCAGGCCAAGACGAATCTGGAACCAGGTCAAGACGAATCTGGAACCAGGCTAAACCCAATCTGGAACCAGGCTAAGAACAATCTGGAACCAGGCTAAAATCAATCTGTAACCAGGCTAAAACCAATCTGGAACCAGGCTAGGACCAATCTGGAACCAGGCTAGGTCCAATCTGGAACCAGGCAAAGACCAATCTGGAACCAGGCAAAGACCAATCTGGAACCAGGCAAAGACCAATCTGGAACCAGGCAAAGACCAATCTGGAACCAGGCAAAGACCAATCTGGATTGAGGCTAAAACCAATCTGGAACCAGGCAAAGACCAATCTGGATTGAGGATAAAACCAATCTGGATTGAGGCTAAAACTAATATGGATTGAGGCTAAAACTAATATGGATTGAGGCTAAAACTAATCTGGATCCAGGCTGAGACAGATCTAAAATCACATCAGTATTGTATACTCTGATCCACATGTGGAGGTGATGACCCATTCAGCAGGCTGGCAGCGGGATGGGGTGGAGCGGTATTACAGGCCTTATTGGTCCTAATGACAGCTCATCCTCAGGGCACTGATGCAAACCAGCCATGAAGACACTTACAATAACACTGTGACTCTGCTTGTCGTCCTTGTGTGTTTCTCAATGGATTAAGCATTAACACACACTGTGGACGCACGCAGATAACTCACACACAGTAACATTTTTCATCATGTCTAGTGTTCAGAATAAAGAAACTGTCCTTTCGATACAGGCAGTACAGGGAAGCTCCAGAGAAACACCTCTGAACTGTACAGCACCCAGGAAGGCCATTAGAAAGAAAGAGACTGAGGCATCGCTTCAGAACGAGGTAGGACTGTTGCCTTAATAAACATGATAAATATAGTTCTTAGACCTAGCTTGTAAAATGGTATGTTATTACTACTTCTATTTAGCTAGGCATTATAGTCCCTATCAAATGACACAAACATTTAATTAGCAGAAGTAACAAACATCTTCCATGTGTAAATATTACAGCTCCCTCTAACATTTGTAGATCTCTACCTCCCTTCCACTGCCGGCCTGAGCCTTTCGGGGGCCCTAACCAGCGGAGTCACCTGTGCACTTGATTGGGGGTTAGGGTTAGCCAGGGGGCCCCAAGCTGCCGCTTAGTTCGCTTATGCCTCGGGCCGGCCCTGCTCCCTTCCTTACCATATGCATTTGCCTGTAATTCAAGTATCCTACTATATGCGTTTGGATCTCTATTCACTTAATTTGTAATGTAATAATGATTTAAGTATTTGGTCTTAATGTTACATCCTTCAAAGGTGGCCAAGCCCCATTTTAACCGCACTGTAGTAAACACGAGCTACTTGACGTCCATGAACCGGGTTGGATCAAATTCCTGCACACCCAGCTTCTCTCCTTATAGAGCAGCAACTTTTATACTGTAGGAGATTGTAAAATGATGGGATCACAAACCACCAACCTTCGATTTAGATTTACATGGGTTATTTGAGGACCAACATTTAAATGGCCGTGACAACGTCCTCTTTTTATGTACCAACTGTGAAAAAGACAGCTACTGCACTTAGTTAATTCCTAGTCAAGCACTGCTATAATTTGCAATAGTATTTTTAACATAATGCGATGGTTTTAAAACTTTTTTATTTAAATTGTTTATTCAGAGAAATTAACATTTTAAAACGTGAATAATCGCGATTAACTTCAGAAAATGATCCAATTAATTATTTAAATTGTTTGATAACACAATTATTTTTAACCCTCCTACAAAAATGTGTCTTTAGAATTGTATGTGGAGACATGTCAGAAAACTTTTTGCGGTGTGTCTGTCCACTGCAGTATAAAGCTCATGCACAAGACTAGAGACATCTCAGAAAATGAAGAATTAGCCAAAACAACTGTCTGGATGACACTTCAACACTAGTAAATAAAAAATGGAAAAACCGAAACACCCCTTTAACCTTCTGGTTGATCATAGATGTTTATCCCCTTATTGACAAAAGTTAAATCCAGTAAATACATGGTTGCCCTCCCAGTGTATATTTGTATAGTTGCAATGATACAAAGTAGCTGAGGAGCAACAATGTGAACCAGAATTACCTTATACATTTAGCAATTTACTGTAAAGCCATAGCATTGACTCCTGATTTACGGACAGTTTGTATAAACCGACGTTAGATTTGTGCCTGGGGGAGACCTCTACACGGAGCTACTGACCCAGACTGACATATACCTGCTATGTGAGCGTGTGAACATGAAAACCGTTAGGGTTTTTTACAGTGAAACAGAGAGAGGATAAAATTATATAATTTACTATTTTTTCAATAAATGTCTCCATAGTGTTTTAATTTACACTGGCATATCACGGCACCTCAGTCATGGAGCAGCTTGACATGTAGCAGACTGATAGACAGCTTATATCTCCACCTTTCCATTAACTCTGTCTAACCTGTCTCTCTCTCACACACACACACACACACACACACACACACACACACACACACACACACACACACACACACACACACACACACACACACACACACACACACACACACAGCTAACCTCGTGGGGACCAGAAAAAATTCAAATCCATGTTACCTAACCTTAAACTTAACCCTAACCTTAGCCCTAATCCCACCTTAACCTAACCCTTAACGTAACCCTAACCTTAACCTCACACTAAACCTAATCTTAACCTAAATAATGTAACATTTATGCCTAAACTTAACCTTTCTCTAATGCCAAAACTTAACACTAAACCTAACCTGGTATGCCTGAACCTGAAAGTACCCTAAATTGAAACCCTAAACCTAATTGTAACCTTGGCCCTAAACATAACCCGTAAGTCAGAAATTGACTTTGTCTTTATGGGGACCAGCAAAAGGTCCTAATATGGGCATTTTTGTCAAGTATTACTATCCTTGTGAAGACTTTTGGTCCTAATACGATCTGTTAAACCAAAACACACAAAATTAGCCCAGACAAAGAAGTAAATAGGAGCATATAAAAAGCTCTAGATGGTGTTTACCCTGATGTGCTCAGCATCAATCAGTGCTCTGATCAGTGCTCTGATCAGTGCTCTGATCAGTGCTCTGATCAGTGCTCTGATCAGTGCTCTGATCAGTGCTCTGATCAGTGCTCTGATCAGTGCTCTGATCAGTGCTCTGATCAGTGCTCTGATCAGTGCTCTGATCAGTGCTCTGATCAGTAGCTGTCCTGTGAAAACCCCAGTGTAAAAAAGGAACACTTGTTGTATTGCGCACGCGCACACACGCGCACACACCTTATAATGTCAGTGCAATTGGAGACGTCCCCTATAATGC
>JACXGM010042130.1:0-10981 GCA_016801145.1 Umbra pygmaea
ACCTGTCTAACTGGTAACTTTCTAGTTGAAATCATACATGGTCGTATGAATATGATGAATTTCATGACATTTTTATAATCACTTGTTCTATCAGGCTGTTAAATGGCTTAATACTTGCACCTTGATCTGCAGTGAGTTGTTAATCAGAGTGGTATTTGGGGATGGCTGCTGTTGGTATACATTTCTGTGTTGTGTGTTGGGAACTGAGTTTTGCTGGGCAGTCAGAAGAGGAATCTATAACCGTTAGTCTGCCTAGTTTGCCTGCTGTCTCAACCATCGAGAGAGGAACACTTCTTTTCACAATGTTTTTTTGATTTGGCTATTGATATTACATTGGAGCACTGGCTGCCGTGTACAGAGGCAGCTGGAGGAACGTTAATGAGGAAATGGAGGGCAATGCTGTTGATACAGGTAGCTGGTGGAAAGAGAGCAGAGACTGAGAGAACTGACCCAACGCTCACCTAGGAGCTCTTTGCTCCCCTGAGTAAAAGTTGTCTGACTTCTTACCATTTCTCATACGCTTTTCTCATTGGACTGTCTTTACACACACTGAAAGCCCCTTTGCTTGACATCCCTCCCTGTTTAAGTTTCAAATTTAGTTCTGGAGGCGGAACCTACATGGCAGCCCAAGTAAAAAAAGTATATTTAAATTATATTCCAGTATTATACTTCTATTACACTTATGTTTAGCCATAAGTATGAATACAATATATTTAAGTATATTTGAAGTATACTTTCAAAATATACATACCAAAATAATATACTGGAAGTACATTTAGTATAAATAAATTACATTTCAAGTACAATTAAGCTTGAGAGGTCCTGCAAAGAAGAATGGGAGAAACTATCCAAAAATAGGTGTGCCAAGCTTGTAACATCATTATCAAAAAGACTTGAGGCTGTATCTGCTGCCAAAGGTGCTTCAACAAAGTATTGAGTAGAGGCTGTTAATAATTATGTACATGTGCTTTTAATTAAAATTTTTTTATAAATTTGCTAAGATTTCAAACACACTTCTTTCACATTCTCATAATGGGGTATTGTTTGTAGAATTTTGAGGGAAATAATGAATTTCATCAATTTCATAATAAGGGTGTAACATAACAAAATGTGGAAAAAGTGAAGTGCTGTGAATACTTTCCGGATGCACTGTACAAAAAGTATTTCAAGACATTAACATAATTACAGAGACAATTCATCCAGAATTTTTTTTGGCAACTCCGTTCCCAAAATATGTGTATATGTACCTACAGACAAATATAAATTCAAGGTTCTTCGTAATGTACAAAATGATTCTGGTAAATGAATAATGAGGTGTTTAAGGCTAAAAGAAAAGACAAAAGCACAGTTTTCAATGTTCAGGTATTATACGTAATCATTCCCCAGAACATAAACAATATTTCAATGCCGCTTTACCAGTAACAATTAAGTGTTTTCTGATCATTGGAGAGCCTGTTTACTGTTTCCTGAAGTTAGAAGAGGGGGGGGTATACACAGACAGGGTTTTAAAATAGGGAAATGGTTTGCAGGGAATTAGAAATTATGCAAGGAATTTTGAATGATGATCTACAACTGCAATTATTATAATTACCCTCCCAGTAAATAAAAACAATAAGTTACAATTTTAATACATTATATGCAACTAATAATTGTTGACAAATGTTTCCTTCACACTGATCTCACAGAATTGAATAGTTACATTGTTAGCTCCACCAATCATTTGGAAAGAGGTTATATTGCCCTAGCAACCATCAACTTGACAGCAAACCAAGTGAGAAGGCTCACTGGTATCAAAGGGAATTACAAACTGTAGCTTTAAACCACAGTTTCTAAAACGTAAACTGGTTCACCTGTCCTTTCCAGTGCATCTGCAGCGGAATTCACTGGAAATAAAATATTCTTTAAGATTATAATTTACAGTAAACAAAACTCTGGACTCAGTGTTTGTTTTGTCTCCTTTCATCGACCATCGGCTTCCTCAGTCCTCAATTTCTTTCTCCAGGGAGAAGTGACATCAGAGCAACACCATTTATGTCCTCGATGTTACTGTTGAGGTTTGAAAACATGGGTGGCCATCTTGTTTCTGAGTGACGGTAGGGTAGGCAAAAGATGCCTTCTCTCTTGAGAGATCAACTAAATTATAGTTGCCAACTGCAGACGTTTTGATCAGTCCACCTTTCATCCTTCATGTTTATTATGATTTGTAGATGTCAGTCTGCAGCTGTCAACTGTAACATCTCAAGCATGGTCTCTGTAAAGGTCCAGTTTACTGCTGATTGTCTTGCAGCCCTTGACGGAGAAGATGTTCTCATTTTTGGGAAAATATATCATGTCTCGGGCAACCTGATCTGCCAAGGCGTAGTTGGGCTCCAGTCCCTTAGCGGCCATCTCAGCCATGCCACACTGGACCAGGTGTTTGTATTCCAGAGGTAGGAATGGGATGAAGAAGTCCACCAGGTTCTTGTCTATCAGACTGGCATGCCAGAACCCACCTATACAGAGAAACAGGCAGGAAAAAGTAGTAAAATAAGCAGGTCCAGGATAAAAATGGACAAACAAAATACAGAAGAACCCAAGGTCTCCTCAGAATTCCAAATCTTGATGCTAACCAAGACAGCAGAAGATCATAGACCTGACACTTCTCTCTCCAGGAGATTTAAAGGAAAACTTCCCCCTACATCTACCTGGTGCTAGTAGCTATTCCCAGACATTTGTAGAACAGTGAGATATGTTTCACCCATGCCTGGCTAGTGAGAGAGCAAGATTTGAAATTTGCGGGGAAACTTCATTCTCTGACGTCTCCAAGTTGTATGAATGGACTGTGGAGATAGGAAAAATTAATATTGGCATGTATTCTGTCACAAAAATATGCATCCCTGTTATACTGACCTGGCTTTCAAAATCAAGGACAGCTTCGGCTGTCCTTGATTTTTTTAAGGTATAGCTTGTCTTTCTGTGACGTTTCTATCAGTCGTTTTAATACTAAACAGACAAGTTGGTATGATTTTTTCAGTATGTAGAAAACTACAACGCTGGCTTCCTTGTTCCAAGCCCCTCCCACCCAGCATTATGTTTTCTGGATTCCGTGAAACAGTTCGTAAACAAAGTTGCTGGAAACACGTGCAATTAAAAATGGAGGTCCTGCTTTTGGTGCTCTCTCATGCGCCTGTATTTTCTGCTTTAGTAAAATGTGTAGCCCTGATCTTTGCTCCATCTTTTGATTTCAACAACGTGCGCACGTGCAGGCCAAAGTTTTTTTCCCCCATGACTACAAATGATAGCAGAATGCAGGCCAATAATGACTTGTTATCTTTACATTAGCATGCCTTTGTGCTCTTACACAAATTTTAAGTCAGTAAAAGGTACGCCATTTGAATGTGTATTCTTTTAACATAATAGTAGGCTTAAACAAGCTTTACATTGGAGAAATTACATGTTGCTGTGGTTTAAATGGGAGATTTAAAAACTCTCATTTTTAAATGAGAGTTTCTCATGGTTTTCATTGAAAACATTTTCTTGTGGTTAAAGGTATTCCAACTGAGACTATTGGGAGCCAGAAGAGATGTGTCTTTTATGTGAATATGACCATGAATGCAGCACGACGAAAGACAACACCCATACAAGCTAGTCTGAATTGTATAACAAACTATTCACTACAAATGGCACACGGCCTTTGCCTGTACAGTAGGGTTGGGTATCCTATGGTTCTGAACCAATACAAATACGTTATGCGATACCTCATAACAATACCGATACCTAAACCGATACTTACTTTAAAAAAATAGCAAACAAATGCTCTGCATTTGTTTTTTAGGTCATAGCAGGTGGTTTGATGCACAGATGATTGTTGGACATGAGATGAGAGTCAAAGTATGGACCGCAGTTCAACACAAAGGGGATGCGCCACTCTGAAATCACCAAATTAATTAATCATTCATTTAATTAATTATATCTCTGTTATTAACACAAAGTTTGATGTTAAAGTACTTTTTAGAGTTCAGATTAAAAAAATATTACACTTGCTCGCTCTAGCTAACATGATTAATCACAAAACTCTATAGGATGGTTAAAGGTGCAATATACTATATGTACTGTAATAATCCAAAAATAACACCAATGCCTCATCAGATATTAAGGAAACATGTTAAGCTGAAATACTATCTTTTCTGACAACAATGCTAATGTCAGTATTTTTTCTTTTTGAAATTTACGTTCTGTGACGGAATTTATCCTTATGATTTGGCTGTGTGTTGTTATCAATAGGGTTGGTTATCGTTTGTATTTTAGCCTTCTCTATGTTTCATTATAGACACCATTGTTCCGTTACGCAGCTTTTGCCTATTGTAATTAAGAGAGTTTATAACCAGATAATTTGTGGCCTGTATTTTGTTGGTTAATCCGCTGTTGTACATTGTCTTGTTCTCGTTCTGGACTTGTGTATGTTATATTGAGTATCTGATTAAAACCGCCATACCTGCGATTGCTTCCATTCGTTATTCATTGGGACTGAGTGTGACAGCAAGACTGTACGACGTGCTCTCCTGACGTATTCTTTTGCACTACCGTATCTCAGACGTTCTCCCAAATGACGATCTCAGGAAACTATTTTGAAAAAATGATTTAAATTGTATGCAAACATATTTATGGTGTTTTTATGTTGAGCTGCCGTTTTGTTATTAGGCTACATTTGTCTTCTAGTATGTTGCACCTGCATGTTTCATTTCGCCGGTTCATGAAAGAACATTCCACACATTCCATAGCATTCCAAATTATATATTAACGTTCACGGTTAAGGTTAGCTATGTGGTTACCATTTATTGTATATAGGTTGCTACTGAGGTTAAAGTTAGGATTAGGGTTAACGTTACTAAGAAATATATATAATGTGCAACACACTTGCATCACGCTGGAATGGAGAAAAACACACAAAGCATCCATCTGGATTTGAACTCGCAAACTCCAGAAGGAAAGTTGGGAAAGTTTGGCATTTTAAAAGTAGCCTACATTTAAGGGATCTAGCTAACGGTAGACTAGAGAAAGTGTGATATTTTTACGTCCGTTTCGCAGCGTCAGAGGGAAAATACTTTAGTCGACACATTAAGTAGAATGGAAATTAGGAACCGAAATTTGCGTTCTGATCCGGTCCGATTCCTACCGGTTGCGTAGGAACCGGTTCCATAGTGGAACCGGGTTTCGGTACCCAACCCTAGCTATCAACTGCCCATTAACAGCACGACCGGGTTGCCAGGCATACCTGTAAAAACGCAAACCCAGCAAGCTACAGTAATGGAAGCAGCAAACAAACAAGAACAACAGAGATAAATTCTACCCAAAAAAATTCTGCATGTTTCTAAACGGCTGCATGACTTGCTTGTCATGGTTGCGCTGATCTTGTTTTTCATGTTTGTTTCGATTCTAGGTAAGAGGGGGCGGAGGGAGATGACTCAGGTATTTTGATTTTTGACTGCAGTACCCATTTTAAACGCTGGCTGACCATTTTACATATTGGACCTTTAAAGCTCAATTATCATTATTATTCATGCCGATTATTCATAGTTATCATAGCTATGTTCGTTTTTATGTCGCAGTCCTACCTGCTGAGAAAACACTGCTTGTTTACACGTTGCAGCATACTTTCGACTTGTTTTTTTCTAGGCGTGTTTGTGTCATCTGATGACAAGTAAGATGCATGTTTTAATGAGTGACATCACACGCATGGCCACGCTGGCCACTTCGTGGCAGTGTGTGATTTTTTTCAGCGTTAGGTACCGAAAAATGGAACTGACTTGGAACCGGTACCATTAAAGGAACCGGTTCTCGATACCGAACCCTACTGTACAGTAGTATCAATATCATAAACTACGTAGCCTCATTCACTAGTCAAGTGGTGCCTTGAATTCAATATTGAGCGATGTGTAAATAAAAGATATTCTCCCAAGAATAGATTTGTCCATAAAACAAAAGCAGTTTCCTTGGAATTTTTTTTCTTTCTAAAACACATTTCTATCACATTATGGGACCCTGATTGTTGCTTTCTAATCCCAAGGTTTAGAAACAAACAAAAAAATGTAACATTAGAAACATCAGTAATTGTATCTTTCAATGCAACATATGTTAAATCTAAAGATAAGGTGTAAGCCTGAGTTAGGAGACAGAGAGGAGGTGTAAGCCCGAGTTAGGAGACAGAGAGGAGGTGTAAGCCCGAGTTAGGAGACAGAGAGGAGGTGTAAGCCCGAGTTAGGAGACAGAGAGGAGGTGTAAGCCCGAGTTAGGAGACAGAGAGGAGGTGTAAGCCCGAGTTAGGAGACAGAGAGGAGGTGTAAGCCCGAGTTAGGAGACAGAGAGGAGGTGTAAGCCTGAGTTAGGAGACAGAGAGGAGATAAAGGAGTGAATGGACAGGATGCAGATGTATGGTGAGGAGGTGTCTTACCCTGCTTGTTGTTGAACACCGACAGGGAGAGAGCTGTCTCCAGGTCTTTCAACTTGATCTCCTCTCGGTTTTTCCCTTCTCTCCAGAAGTCCAGGGCCACTTGCGTGATGTCCTCTCCTCCGGAGTTGCTATGACGATGAGCAACACACCAGTAAATATTACGTTAGTTATTTTACCAGTCAATTTGACTGAGAACATATTCCCACTTCCAGCAACGGCCTGGGGAGAAATGGGTGGAGGGAAGGGGGGGAAAGAGCCAATTGAAAGCTGGGCATGATTAAGTTGCAATGACGGTTTGCAGGTAGGGCTGGCCAAAAAATGGCCAAAAAATAATATCACGATATAAAACAGATTTTTTCGATACGATATGCCTGAAAATATATTAAAATATATAGGACCTGCTGTGACTTCATTACATCAAAGTGTATTTTCTGCTGTATTAACATATAAAAGCAATACGTACAAAAGAATATCGATTGACCTTTTTATATCAATGTTTAGAAGTTTCAGCTAAAACTGAACTACAGTACAAGCAATATGAAATACTCCTCATTTTGAAGGATGTTTCTTTGTTTCAGAACAAAACCAGCTGTTATCGCGATATGTCGATATGGGATAATCTTCTCGATATCATTTTCAAAAATTTGAAAACAATAAATATTGAATTATTGCCCAGCCCTATTTGACGGCCTGATGGGAATTGTCCAGGACACCGGGGTTTACACCCTTAATCTTACAATTAGTGCATTGGACCTTTAGTGACCATAGAGTCTTCGCCACTTATTCAACTTCCCAATCAAGAGACAGCACCCTACGCGGGCAAATGGGAATCATCATTAGACCAAAGGAATGAGTGCCACCTACTGGCCCTCCACCACCACTACCAGCAGCAATGGTTTCTCATCCCAGGACCGACCAGAAGCCTCTCATATGAGTTTATTAGATCCTATTAGGATAATACATCCTAAAGGACCATTTTACTGTATTAGGGGTGTATGTCTTAATTTCAGTGAAAAATAGAATAATTGAAAGTGATTCAGTCACCCTGATATTAGCTACCTTGATAAATTAATTCATGTTCTGAGTACAAACAGCAGCAAGTCATATTACTGGTATACTGTTTAGATTAGAACATTAATACAACAGGGTGTTTTGGCAGCCACAGTGGAAAGGAACACATGATGCTATAAGCACCTTGCACAACTCGTTTTGTACTGTGTGTGCTTTGCTCACCTATATCATAATGAACAATCCTTCCTTCATGCAATTTTTTACTTTCTCCCTTCTGTTGTTGTCATCTGTACAAGACAGCTGTAGCTGGCAAGCTATGAGTTTAGCTATAAGTTGAAAGGTCTGACTCCTAAGTGGGACTTCACTTTGACATAAGCTGCATCACTTCTATCATGACAGGATTAATTGGACGATGCGCCCTGTTTCTCACACATGCTGGCACAACGAGCTGAATAACCTTAAGAACGGCATCATAACCAGACTGATTATCATATTGGCAAGCAACTGCAGTTCATGTGTCAAACGAAATGATATTACTGTAGCACAGTGCCACGGTAAAATGAATGCAGCAGAAAGGCTGTAAGCCTGACTCTGCACTACTCACCAACATTTTTCAATGTTTATCTGAGCTTCAAAAAGCAAAGCACAGCCACATTTCATTTTCCTCTCATTCTGACTCATCGTTCATCCATTAATTCAACACAGGCTGTCAGTGACGTATGTGCATGAGCAGTGTGGGCCGGTACCTGAACGTGCATGCAGTGTCATTGGCTGCTGTTGTTTGATTGGCTGTTTGCGTTAAACGGAAGTTAGCGATGTTGTAGTTCGTGGAATGTTTAACTACAAAAACATGACTTTAAATATTAGATACATTTATCATTGCATTTTTTTAACAATATATTGATATTGATTTATCACCCAGCCCTAGTGTGCAGCATAAGTTACCATGGCGATGTAACCCGTCAACAGGTGAACCACCATTGTGACACTGTAAACCCAGGGTTAAACCTGAAGTTAGCTCGCTAACCCAAAATTCTGCTTTGTAGTATAGGCCTCAGGTCCAAACATGTTTAGCTTTAGAAGTGGAGTATGTGCAGCTGGCATTACAAAACAATGACATTTATTTAAACAAATATTATTCTGATTGATGGCTGACTTTCACCTTTGTGAAACTATAGTTAGGACAAAATGTAACAATTTTGTGAAATTCTAAAACACACTGCTTGTCAGTCTCCCCTACCTGAGAAAGATGAAGATGGCTTGGCGGTAGGAGACACCATCCAGTTTTTCATAGTAATCCAGGTAGGGCTTAATAGAGTCAATCAGACCAGGATGCATCTTGTCCATCTCATCAAAGATGAACATGGACTGTGGGCAGTTGGTGACGTTTCCCTTGATCCAATGCTGCAGTTGAGACTGAGGATTTGGTGAGGGATGTGTAAGTATGAATAGAGATTATCCATTATCAAAGAATAGATTACAACACTGATATGCCAATATACAATTTTTAATTGCTGATCATTTCCCTGCCATTGGCCAACTTCTTAAGTCTGTAAAATTATGGTAATTTACCTTGTAGTTCTCAATTTGGCTCTGATGAGGAAAGTGAGCTGTAGCTACAAACTGGTGGATGAAACTGCTGGCCATGCCCTTTTTGTATACGTTTTCTGCGATAAGCTGGCTGACATAATTCTTCCCTGTTCCAGTCCAGCCATGTAAAGAGAGTACCAGGGGCTTCTTGGGGTTTTCAGTTTTCTTAAAACCAGTTATAGCTTTCAGGACTACACTGGAAACAACATGTTGACCAAACAACTTCTGGTATAGGTCCACTTCCAAACCTGAGAGGGCAGAAATCACTCATTAGTGTAAATAATAGGATATGGGCTACAAATAAATAGACCGCTATTTTGCTATAAGACTAAAAGTTATCCATTTACTACAATGGGTTCAGTTGCCAAGTAGGCTGAAAGCTTATTGTGGTCTATGAAACGCTGAAAGGTTGAAACGCAATGGAACCGACTGAGCTACGCGATCAGTGGTAGGTAAACCAAAAATCACATTAACCAGCTAACAAATTAGCGGTGCACATACCTGTTGAATTAAATGCAATCCATTTTGAGTCACAACTTTCAAAGAAATAATTGTAAATTTTTCGCCCGGCTGCTATTGCTGCTGCTCCACTCGCACCGGCCACTACTGTGGTTGTGATTGGTTCGAAAGCATTAACAACCAGACTCGATATTAAAACATATCCTAAGAATGTTTTGTGTGTTGTTGTCATTGTCGTTCGTTAAAAACATTTATCTAGCTACCTAATCATCAAGATGTGCAAATCATGTATGAGAGTGCAAGTGAACAACTTTCCTTCTACTACTACTGATAAAATGCGCACTTTGTGCAGGCTTTATTTAACGTCATCATTATGCGACAAAACCAGCAATCGCGAGAAACTCACCACGGAAGTTACATTCAAAACATTGGCCGCTACTCCCATAGATATACATAATAAAGCCTTTATTATGTATAAAGACTTTATTATGTGTATCTATGGCTTCTCCCGGTACTACCTTCTTGTACTGTCATTGGGTACTACTGTCATTGCTCCGGTATCTCGGTAGCCCCTTGTTCGAAGAATGTTTTAGATCCCTCACGGCTTAGAGCTTTAAGAGCACAAGCAGCAAAACAACGTGCCTCATAAATGAAACAGTGGCAACTAATTTCAAGAAGGAACTGGTGATGAAGATGAGAGATAATCCCTTCACACTTGTCACAGATGGCTCAAATGATACTGTTATTAGTTTAGCAACTACCAGTTGCTAAAGTATTAGTATTTTTTTTATCCATTTCTACATGCACACTCATACAATTTTAGAACAACATGTACTACGTTTAGTTATGCACCTCATTGTTACAGCTCTAGAAAAGATGAATCCCCTCACAATACGAATATTTGACACCAACAAAGTTGTGCACAGATTCCTTGATATCTGCACCACCAGTGTGCGGAGCTGCAGAACTGCTGAGGTGATTGACACCTTGCAGGAAAGTAACATTCCCTTGGAGAAATTGTGTAGGTCTCTATTGACAATGCTCCTGTAAATACAGGTGCCAAAAATTAAATTGCAGCCAGAATGCTGAGGGAAAATGGCAGCATTTACATACATGGAAGCCCCTGTCATATATCCACAACACTGCCAAACATGCAGGGCAGACATTTTGGATTTTCAAACATGTACACTTAATATTACCAATCTGTTAAATCCAATGCCAAGTAAAACAGTTTGCTGAAAGTGTTGTAATAAATATTTAAATTAATGTATTACAGATATCTGGATTTGATCCAGAGGATGTGTCAAGGGAAACACCAACCATAAAGATTAACTGGCAGGTTTTTGATTCAACCACCTCTACTTTTATACAACAAAATGCATCCATCCATCCATCCATCTTCATCCGCTTATCCGAGATCGGGTCGCGGGGGCAGCAGCTCCAGCAGGGGACCCCAAACGTCCTTTTCCCGAGCAACATTAACCAGCTCCG
>JACXGM010042200.1:0-10119 GCA_016801145.1 Umbra pygmaea
TTTACTTAACCTGCATTCTCTATGTAGTTGTAGAGAAAGTGAACTTTGTTGATTTATTAGTCATTGAATTCATGTTATCTGTCATGTTTGAATGCTAGCATAATGTGTGCTAATTTATGTTGTTGTATGCTAGCAATGCTAATCTGATGTTAGTATAGCCTGTAAGGTGTGAATGGGCAGTTTTTCAAGTGTCTAATATCAATAGTTTAAGGTAGCTTAGTAGGCTATAGTGACTTGTTGTACAAGAGACTAAGTATCCATCCTTTTCTTTCTGTTTAGTTTTCACTCGTCAATTTCACCTGTCTGAAATCAATAAAGGAGCAAGGCGCTCATTGTCCTGGCTCGTGAATTCGAGTTTGGCTTGCTGTTGAACTGTGTCAACGTACTGGAAGTGCATAACACATAGAGAGAGCAGTATAGTCTTTGTTAAAAGTCACCCAGAACAATAACTAAGGAGTCTGGGTATTACCGCTCCACTACAAGTATCTGGGCGGCTAGAAAATATTCCATCTTTTGTTTTCCCCGGGAGATTTTTTTCTTGATTCGCAAAAAATAGTAAAATTCAAGGCAATTGAATCACCGAGTCCAGTATAGCTCCACACAGCCACGTTTCCGTGAAACACAGAGCAGAAGATACAGTTGCGCTCAAAGGTTTGCATACCCCTAGAGAATTGGTAATAGAAGTAACATTTTTTTTTAAACATGAGTGAGCAGGCAAAACAGTTGGTTTTTTATTTCTTATGGGATTCATATTTAATTTTAGGTCATAACAGAATGGCACAATCATAACACAAAAAATGGCAACAAAGAAAATAACGAAATTACCCCTTTAGCATCAGTGACTACGTGCAGTCGTTTGTGATAGTTGTCTGTGAGGCCCCGATTTTTGCAGGTGGTACAGCAAAATGCGTCGGTCATGCAACATCTTTGGTTGTCTTGCATCAACCCCACATTTGAGATCTCCCCCGATATTATTTGACTGATGGGCACTCCAGAACCTTCACCATTTTCTGCTCTAACCACTGGAGGGTCAACTTGGATTTATCCTTAGGGTCATTGTCGTGCTGGAAAGTCCAAGAGCGTCCCACGCACAGATTTCATGCAGAAAAATGCAAATTGTCTGCCAGTATTGTCCAATAACATTTTGCCATCAATTTTCACAAGGTTCCCTGTGCCTTTGGAGCTCATACACCCCCAAAACACCAGTAAACCACCACCATGCTTCACAGTGGGGATGGTATTCTTTTCATTATAGGCCTTGTTGACCCCTATCCAAAAATAGTGTTTATGGTTGTGACAATAAAGCTCTATTTTTGTCTCACTCCAAATTATGGTGTGCCAGAAGCTGTGAAGTGTGTCCAGGTGTTGTCAGGCATATTGTAATCTGGTTTTTTTGTGGCACTGGTGTAGTAAAGGCTTCTTTCTGGCAACTCGACCATGCACCTCATTTTTGTTCAAGTATAGTCGTATTGTACTCCTTGAAACAACTACACTGTGGTTTTCCAGAGCAGCCTGTATGTCTCCCAAGGTTAACTGTCGGCCTTTTTTGTATACCCAATTCTCCTGGCAGTTTTGGCTGAAATCTTTCTTGATCTACCTGACCTTGGCTTGGTATCAAGACATCCCCAAATCTCCCACTTGTTAATAAGGGATTGAACAGTACTGACTGGCATTTGCAAAACTTTGGCTATCTTTTTATATCAATTTCCAAATTTATGCAGTTCCAGTACCTCTTTTCTGTTCCCCATGGCTCAAAATGTTTTTCACTTTGTTCACATACAACTAGTAATGGTACATCTATTGCTGATTGTGAAAGGAATTGTGGCCAGATCGACATTGATAACTATCATGAATTTGCTTTTGTGTAGGGAAAGATTATCTTATATGAATGACTTTTTTCATGTTTTTTAAAATACCAAGAAATATGTTTAGAACTATAAAAATAGTAACAACATCTTTACTTGTACAACCGATCTTTATTGGTAATTCATAATGACAACAACAAATGAGGATGATTAAGCTGTTTATCCTATTTATGTTGTTTTAATCCATATCACCATCATATCGTTCTTTGGAAATATATACAGTAGCCTACACTTAAAAAAACGGTTAAATTTACGGTAAAAAACAGGCAATTCCGGTTGCCAGAACTTTACCGTAATAAAAACGATAGAGCTTTTTCCACTATTATGGTTAGAAGGAACTGGTAGTGTTGATTTTACAGGTAAGATCTGTATTTAATTCTATATTTTACTGTAATTGTACTGTATTTTACCATAAACATACACATTTCTACCATGTATTTTACCATGTATTTTACAGTATTTAATGTGAAAATGCACATTTTTACCATTAAATAAGTCAGTGTTTTATTGTGAATTTAACAGTCTGTAATATAAAATAGAACTTTAATGCGACATTAATACAATTTAATGATCCACATATATTTAGTACTAATCAGAATCTGACTGAACTCATATCCAAAAGTTGTAACAATCCAGTAAAGATTGTTATTAATATTTAATAATGAAACATAAAGTGTTCAATGCGTGAATGCTTGAAGCACAAAATATATTATAACAAACTTTTCTGAAAAACAAAACGTGCAGCAAAGCATTATGGGAAATCCTATAGAATGTTGGCTGTTACGCATATTTCCTTTATAAACACAGTGCAAGAATATATTTAACAGTTTAGTAATATATTTTTAACAGAAAAGAGATGCAAAATTGTATGTTTTGGCTGATAAATAAATTTACTGTGTTTCACTGTTCACCTTTTTTGAGTTTACTGTGTTTTACCGTCATGGTTTGACAGTTTTTCACCGTGAAATACACAGACATTTTTTAAACTGTATAAATTATATCCTACTGATATGGAATGTCACATATATTCTAAATTATGAATATGAGGCCCCAGCTGTCTGATGTTTGGAAAGCATTTAATTTATTTGTTAAAACCACTAGTGAATCGATTGAGAATGTAAAATGATGAACATGCCGCACATTTTTTTTAAATATGAAGTCAAGTCACATCTTCTCTGCAGCAAGTATACTGCTTAACAGTGCACACACTTTATAGAACATATTGTTGCACCTTGTCTAAAAGTAGCTACAAGCCTTTGTAACTGTTTTAATTTATTGAAGCAAACAATGTTCTGTCCTACAAAATGTGGCAAAACGACTTAATCTAATTTAAGTTAGGCTCTCTAGGTAAATATGTCAGTAAGTTGGTAATTGCAGGCAGGGGAGACAAATTAGTTTGCTGGTATGTGATCTACTGTATATCTTCGTTCTTCCTTTTTAACTTTACTTAGCGTTACATACTTAGATTTGCCTACTAAGTGTCTTTTCTCATGTAATCAATAAAAACACAATTCATTTTTTTTTTCGTTTTATATAATTTGCACATTACCATTTTCAGCCATGTTCATCATGTTACCTATCCTATCGTTATTTCTCTTGTACTGCCACTTTACATTCCAATAATCTACCTCTATTTTAGGCCATATTTGCACTGAATGTATTTTTATCTAACCTACCGTAATAGCATTTATATATGTAACGGTATACCTGAATGTTTGTACTTTATGTGTAACTTAATGTCGCCTTACCTTGGCCAGGTCGCGATTGCAAATGAGAACTTGTTCTCAATCGATTAACCTGGGTTAAATGAAAAAAATATATATTTTACGCAACATCACGAGATAGGGTTCAAGAGGTTTTCCAAAGAGCCCACCTGGGGCTTTGCAAATGTAAATGAAATTGTTCAGGAACGTCTCAGGAAATGTGCATCACTGGAAAATTATTCAAGTGTGGGTCAATGGACTGGCATGGTTTCTATGCTCACACAAGCAGCTCAAGATATATTGCACACTGTAATAAGTGTATTTCAGTAGTAGTTGGTGCAAGGTAATATTTTGCACACAGTTTGATGCATTTACCTGTAGAAAAGAGCTCTACTCTCCATAATTGTGCATTGAAATGGAAATCATTGCAGGTGACCCACTCTCTGTGTAGGCTTATAAGAGGCGGCAGGCTTTATAAATATATTAGGAAGCCATGGTTGGAGAGATGGAAAGAAGGGCTGGTTGTGCATCTGGGGACACAGAAGGATATGACACGGCTCACTACACTTAGACGAGACCACGTTGACAGCCATGAACAACATGCCACACCGCCACAGAGACTGCTGTGTCATGAGCCCTGGCTACCAGCTAAATGCAGTAAGCTGACCTTCGGGGTATTATGGTGACAATTTTACACAAAGCTCTCTGTTTTCGCTGCAGCTAAGATCTGCAGAATTGTGACTGATGTATTTGCCAACAAGCACCCCCCTTAGAACGAACTAGAACACACTCTGACACAAACACACCAAAACATTCTGTTGTGTACACTCATATCAAAAGAAAAACCCAACCTCAAGATGAACACACACAACCAGACACACAAAAGCAGAACTGCACACAGACAGAATTTCAAGGAACCTAACAATATGATATTATCATGATACTTCTGTGATAATTGTTTTCTGTATTTTGATTTTCCATGTATTGACAAATCAATATGAACATTTTATTTTTATTTTCTTAATTAGACCTTGCTAAACATTTAACTTATTCATCCGAAGACAATAATCTTCCCAAAACATTGAATACTATAATAAAGCATGGCAATCATTTCCTTAAAACTTTCCAAGTTATATGACTGGAATTTAAATGTGTAAAATATAGTGATGTCAGGATTACATTGAATGAGCAATCCACCTAAAATTGCAAACTCCTATGATATTGCCTACATATTGGCAAATATAATTTGCCAGTATGTTAAAATTGCAAACTCCAATGGTATTGCCTACAATTAGGCAAATATATAAATAAATATATATTTATATTCATAAATCGGTTGAATTGAGATCTGGG
The DNA here is from genome assembly GCA_016801145.1 of Umbra pygmaea. Taxonomy (NCBI): domain Eukaryota; kingdom Metazoa; phylum Chordata; class Actinopteri; order Esociformes; family Umbridae; genus Umbra; species Umbra pygmaea. The sequence goes on from JACXGM010042200.1 coordinate 4,922, forward strand.
GAATTTGGAGGCCAAGTCTCACTGTTTGGAGACCAAGGCAGGACTCACTGTTTCCAAGCAGAACATTGCCTACAGCATCACACTGCTAGCGACACCATGTCTTCTTCCCATAGTGCATCCTGGTGCCATGTGTTCCCCAGGTAAGCTACACACCTGCACCCAGCCATCCATGTGCTGTAAAAAAAATGTGATTTATCAGACCAGGCCACCTTCTTCCATTGTGCCGTGATCCAGTTCTAATGCTCACATGCCCATTGTAGGCACTTTCGGTGAACAGGTGTCAGAATGGGCACTCTGGCCTATCTGTGGATATGCAGCCATGTACACGACAAACTGCAATGCACTGTGTGTTCTGACACGTCTGTCAGATCCAGCATAAACCTTTTTGGCAGTTTGAGCTACAGTAGCTCGTCTGTTGGATCGGACCACACGGGCCAGCCTTCGCTCCCCGTGAGCATCAATGAGCCTTGGCTGCCCACAACCCTGTCGCTGAATCACCAAATTTCCCTTCTTGGATCACTCTTGATAGGTACTGAACACTGCAGACCGGAAAAACCCCACAAGAGCTGCAGATTTGGAGATGCTCTGACCCAGTCGTCTAGACATCACAATTTGTCCCTTGTCATAGTCGCTCAAATGCTTACACTTGCCCATTTTTTCTGCTTCTAACACATTTACTTTGAGGACAAAACGTTCACTTGCTGCCTAATTTATCCCAACATCTGACAGGTGACACGATAACGAGTTTATCAGTGTAATTCACTTCAGTGGTCATAATGTTATGACGGATCGGTGTATAAATCCTGTGTTGTCCCTGTTAGTTGTCTGTGTTTGTTTGCTGTTACATTTTGAGAGCTATCACCACTGGGATTGTGCCACTGACCTCCAAACAGAAGCTGTACAGCCGATGGGTCACGTGTATCCCCTGTCGTATCCGGAAACCAAGGCTATGGAAACATATGTCTTGTAGACCCTGCACAGTTCACTTCACCTGCCTCTGTGAGTTTCTCTTTTGTGAGGAAAATGGACGGTGCCCCATCATTTATTAAAGGCCCCTCAATCTCATCACTAAAAGATTCACATTACCCATGCCACTGATCCACACAGTCATAGAACAGATGCACGTTTCTTCAGAAAATTTGATATCTGGATTGCCTACAAATACTTGGTCATGCCGTACAGTCTTGTGAATGCTCCCTCAGTTTTTCAGTCCTTGTAGGGACTTGTCGCACTTTGACAGTGTACATTGATGACGTTCTGGTGTACATGGCCATGTGCGAACACCAGGTAATTCTCGTTTGCAGGGTGCTAAAAAGACTGCTGCACCATGACCTTTACGGCAAAGCTGAGAAGTGCCTTTTCTTTCAGCACTCAGTCTCCTTTCTTGGATACGGTATATCAGAACATGTGGTGGTGATGGATAAACCGCACATCGATACCTTGCGCAACTGGCCGACCGCAATCATTGTAAATGCAGTACCACAGTTCCTTGGTTTCACCAATTATTTTCAGAGGTTCATTCTGGGTTTAGCACGGTGGTGGCGCCAATCACCCCCTACATAGGGTGGACCTTCCAAGCTGAGGTGGGCAGCAGAGACCAGACAGGACCCTCACCTGACTGAAGGCTCAGTTATCCTCTCCACCTGTGTTGGCTTACCCTAACCGATTGTTGGCCTTTGAAGTGAAGGTTGATGTGCTGTACCAACACTCTGGGTACCAGCCCAGCTCTACCTTTGTGCCTTCTTCACCCGGAAGCTCACCCCCGTGGAGAGGAATTATGACGTAGGTGTTCGTGAGCTGCTGGCCATTTTTAAAGCCCCTGATGGTTTGAAGACACTGGTTTGAAGGGGCAATTTTACAATGTCTTAAAGTCCAGGTAGTAAGAAGGTAAAAGCAGATGCCCTCTCCCACCTCCATTACACAGAGGAGAGGCCAGTAGATGCATCATCCATTTTGCTTGAGTCCTGTAATATGGCACCGGTGGTGTGGGAATTGGACACAGAGATCCAACAGGCCTTATGTACGGACCCCACAAACCTGCAAAGTGTCCTGTTGGTCTCCAGTACTTTTCTGTCACGTGGGATCAACTCACTGGGCTCACACCTCTCCTCTGGTCATCCGGGAATAGGCCGTACCATTCAGTGCCACATGGACAGGTACTGGTGGCCCACTCTTCTGGCTAAAGACGTCAGAGTGTGCCTCCTCTGCTTGAAGGTGTCTTGGCGTCTTTCTCTGGGCACATACCGAGCAGAGGAGTGTGCCTCCTCTGCTCGGTATGTGCCCAGAGAAAGACGCCAAGACACCTCCAAGCAGGTAAATTACATAATTTGCCGGTTCCACAACGACGATCACACATTTCCATCGATTTTGTAACCGTCGTACCTTCTCCACAGGGCAATAACACCGTCCTGGTACATTGTCTCCCAGGTATCCCCACAGCCCTGCAGACCACGGAAGCCTTGTTAACACACATCTTCCAGCACTATGGGATCCCGGAGGGCATTGTGACAGATTGGTGCCCCCGGTTCATGTCTAGGGTCTAGAAAGTGTTTATGGAACACTTGGGGGTGTTGGTCAGTCTCACCTCCAGGCACCACCCTGAATCCAACGGGCAGGTAGAAAGGGTAAACCAGGAAGTGGGCAGGTTCCTAAGGACCAGCCGGGGGAGTGCTCTGTTTTTTTTCTGCCCTGGGCAGAGTATATTCAGTGTTTCTGGCACGGCAAGCGAAATGGCAGGTTCCAGGTCAAGAGCCAGACCCGGTCACCAGGTCCGAAGACCGGCACCTCCCTGTGGGCCTTTTGGTGATGTGGAGCGCACTGAAGATGCACGTGGGTGGCGTTCCATGTCTCCTCAGCATGCTTCAACCTCTTATCCACAGCAGGGGTCCCGGTCTGGCTCAGAAGCCATGGTGCCAGGGTCGGCTGAAACCCCAACACACACACACTGAAAGGGTTCAAGTCAGGTGACTGTGGTGGCCTCTGTAGCGTCAACCAAGAATTCTTCTGTAACCAAGCCTTTGTGGACTTTGAAGTATGCTTGTGATCATTGTCCTGTTGGAAGGTCCATCTTGCCTTCCACTCACTGCAGGTTTTGTTTGATTAGTTCATTGCAAACAGCTGACAGTCTATACATTTTGATAATAAACCCAATTTGCAATGGGGATTGAATAATATGGATTGAAACTGTATTACCCACAACACAATGGTCAGCAAGTTGACAACATGTATAATAAAACCAATGCACGTGAATCTAGTGAGGTTTGCCATCTCCACACAAGCATCTGTCTTAAACCCAGGAGACATGAATGATGAAAGAGCAAACAGTACGTTGATGGCATAGTGTGAGCTTTTATGAAATGTATACAAAATGTATGTATTGTCATGTTGATATAACGGATGAATATCTTCTACACAAATATGCCCATACATCTATTTGAATTTTTGGTGGTTCTTTGGGCTGCTTTCCTAACAATAGATTTTCATGTATTGGCAAAAAGAGTATTGCGATTAATTGCAATATCAATATCTTCTCCCATCCCTAAATACAAACAAAGAAAATCTAATACAGCCCAGATCACACACACACACGCCAAAAACATACTGCAACGCCCCTAAACAGATCAGAACACAGACACAAAAGCCTGAACAGGACACACGCTGCCTGGCAGTCATCTCTACTGGCAACAGATTGCATGACTAAGCATCTGTCTCACTTCCAGGCTGTGGGTGGCAGACTGTCTTCCTATCACAGAGGAATAACAGCATGACCCCCGCACGCCCCTGTCGCTCCACTTCCCTTAGCGCCTGCCAGCCTGCATCACCGTCACGCCTGGCATTGCCAATCGGCAGAGCACCGAGCTCTGAGTGCTGACTGAGCAAACCCCTCGCGCAGGTGCAACGCCAACACAACAACCCTGCATGTTTGTGAAGTCACTTGATGACAACAAGGGCTTTACTCTGAATTTCAAATTGTGATCCATTACTTCCTCTCAAGTTTGAGAAACGCTTTCTTAAAGCTGTTTTTTTCTCACATATTTTATTGATGGACGAGACTAGTGGTAAATATAAGGGAGAAAGTGTGTCAAAATAAGTAGAGAAAATTTAAGCTGTGTTGCAGCCCTATTTAGACTGGTAGACTAACCTAGGCCACTACTGCTTTATGTGTTTGTTACACTCTATAAGCATGAGTTGCGGTTCTTTAGGTTTAAGTTTGATGCTTTGATCCCCAGCATTGTAATATTGATTTCCAAAATGTGCAAGTCATTATGGATAGCAGGTATCAATAGGGTTTGATAACTTTCTATTGCTCACTAGACACTGATACCAGCTCCTCTGTTGGTCAACAAGTCATTGTAACGCACTAGCAGCCCAACTGATCCAGGTGGCCCAGTCCTATCATGTATTCATTTATAGCAGCCCAACTGATCCAGGTGGCCCAGTCCTATCATGTATTCATTTATAGCAGCCCAACTGATCCAGGTGGCCCAGTCCTATCATGTGTTCATTTATAGCAGCTCAACTGATCCAGCTGGCCCAGTCCTATCATTAGGGCTGGGCACCGAACATCGATACTTTTGTGGCACAGACCGAAATACTTCGATACTATCGAGTATCGAAAAAGTATTTCTTTCGGTGCCAATTTTCGGTTCCAAAAGCGTCTGTGAGCCAATAATCATTTAGCATACTTGCGTGTAATGACAAAGTCACCGGCGATTGGCTATCTAACGCACCTTAAAACACATCATGTGAAAGAGACACCACCACTACGCAGAGGATTTCTGAAGATACTTGCAGTCGTATACTCTTTATAACGTTACTATTTGACCAGGCAGTATCTTTGTTTTTCCGACGTAACTGTAAGATTACACATTTCGGAAATACTTGATAAGTGTAATTTCACTACTTAAACCAAACACATAGGTTTACTACTGTCGTTGTTGCGCTCATTTCGTTGTTGCGCTCATTTCGATCGACAATCGAAACTCAATTATTTTCCCCTTAACGTTGACTATATGTATGTTAGCTTGTGTGTGCTAGTCGGTTGCTCGTTAGCTCTGTCTATTTGCCCTTCACATTAGCCACATTAGCAGCTAGAGGGAACATTTCCTAGGAAAGATAAGATCAGTGCCGCCGAGCAGTCACAGGGGTTATAAATTACGCTGGTTGCTTTGTTTGCCTGTTGCGTATAATACTATGCT
>JACXGM010042205.1:0-10011 GCA_016801145.1 Umbra pygmaea
TTTAGGTAGTTTGTTCACCTTACATTAGTCAGTTGATGGTGACAATGCTATCAACAGGTATTAGGTAGTTTGTTCACCTTACATTAGCCAGTTGATGGTGACAATGCTATCAACAGGTGTTCGGTAGTTTGTTCACCTTACATTAGCCAGTTGATGGTGACAATGCTATCAACAGGTGTTCGGTAGTTTGTTCACCTTACATTAGCCAGTTGATGGTGACATTGCTATCAACAGGTGTTCGGTAGTTTGTTCACCTTACATTAGCCAGTTGATGTTTGAGCCAGTTGATGATGACAATGCTATCAACAGGTGTTAAGTAGTTTATTCACATTACATTGGCCAGTTGATGGTGACAATGCTATCAACAGGTGGATGCTATCAACTTGTGTTGTTGTCTTTTCCTTTTAATTGTTTTTCACCGTTAGTTGTTTTGCTAGTTTTGTAAAGTGTCTTTGTGTCCTTGAAAAGTGCTAAATAAGTACCATGTATTATTTTTATGATGTTTCAGCCAGACATGACCTGACATTTCATGCACCAATTGGATTGCATCTTTTTCACAGTCAACAACTGGTTGCCAATTTACTCATGAGCCTCTTATTTAAGTTCCTGGTTGTTTATTTTATGTTGTAATTCATTGTTTCTACATAAGGTCTGTTTTACTGTATACGTATAGTTTCTATGCATGTTTGACATTCGTTTTCTTTACTCACAGCAGTGCTTTGTTTTGTGAAGTGTTATTCTTGAGATTAAACTAAATTTTCATTTCTACCTGCTTTTGACTCCGTTACCCCTGTACCCACCTACACATCTGTTACACAGTCACCTAACATCACTGTGACAGACGGGTGGAGAGCATGCCAAGATGTATGAAAGACAATTATTATTATACAATTATTATTATTCCACCAAATATTGATTTCTGAACTCTAAGTTAACATACTAGTATGGTGTTGTTCAAAAATGAATATGAACATATTCTCTTTGCATTATTTATGGACTGAAAACAAAGCATTTTTTAGTTATTTTAACCAGTTTATTTTCTAAGAATAAATGCTCTGAATCACAATAATTAGAATTTGGGAGAATTGTGGTCTGTAGGTTATGGAATAAAACAAAAATATTTTTAATATTGGACTCCTAATGTTTTTCAGGGCTCTTGATGCATGTATGACTGACAGCAATAGAGAGACAGACAGATAAACTGAATGTCATGGTCTCCCTTAAGAAACCTGATATTTTTTTAGTTTCTCACCAGTTTGTGATGTTCTTATGGTTTCTGTCTCGTGTGCATTATTTAGAGTTTCTGTTCCTGCTTTTCTAGTCACATGTCTAGATCACATGATCACAAGTGTTCCAGTTACATTTCATTGGTCATTAGTTTAGTTTTTAACACCTTTCTGGGATAGTGTGGTTGCTGAACTTTGTACCTTTATCCTCCTTGTTTACTTCAGTGGAGCAAAGTCTGTTAAGTAGTAATGTGTGAAGTTGATGTGTGTTACAGATTTCTATATACAGTATCCCAAATGTTAGACAATTGAAAATATCTGTTAATTCACTGTTTAATTTGTTTAGAGGGGATTTTTGATGGCGCTTGTATTTGCTACATTACTGTTTTTCTGGGCATTTCTGGATGTGAAAAAGGGGATACTCCAATTAAATACCTGAACACTGGACTGGTTTTGTCCCCTGCTTGTCCAGATCAATATGATGCAGATCTACAGTAGCTATAATTCTACATTCAATTAAGGTTCTCCACAGAGATAGAAGAAGCCGTACCTCCAATGGCATGACATCGAGAAGTAATCTCCCAAAGCACCAGGGCCATGGAGTAAACGTCCGTCTGTTTGAACGACTCAATGTTTTCCAGGTTTAACCGTGACTCCAGCACCTCCGGAGCCATGTACCTGGCCGTACCCACCTGGTGGAGAGAAAGACCAAAGAGACAAAGTTATAAAGAAGTGATCAAATAACTAAGAATATACTGAACAAAAACATGCAACAACGACAAAAACAACCGGAACTAAAGTTTCCAGAAATGCCTATTTTTATTTTTGTGCACAAAATTGACTTCATCCGTGTTCAGCAAAGTTAATGCATCCCCCTGACAATATCTTTGAACTGTGTCACCATCTGTTGTCAAGCTCAGTACATTTAGACGGTCAGAAGGGACCACCAGTCAATGACTCACAGTCCATTCTCAACAAAATGAACCACTGTCTGAGTGGAACCATGGATCTGATGTATCATCGAGTGTAGTGTCTAGCTAGCATGTGTAGCTAAAAAACATCAGTGATACATCTGTGACACATCAGACAACACCAATTTGCCCATCCAACCAAGTCATTAAAATAACACTAGAAAACAGAACAAACTGTGACAATAGAAGTGTGGATGAGCAAACATGTGATAGATGCCAATTCTATATAATTAAAAAATCTTTTTTAAAGCTTCAATGTATAATTATACTGTATGTCTGGATTTGTTTGAACCCATAACGGTAACCGTATGTGTGTTAGTTAACTAACAGTCAACCTTCTGTTTCAGAATTCCATCTTCTTTTCACTGAAGATCGTCCTTTATGCCCCTTGTGTATTTGCAGCCATTGTGCTGCTACTGAACGCCTCCCTGATAGTATTATGGGATATATCTACAAAAGGGTGTCTATGATATTTGAACAATACTGTACATATATGGGTGCCTCTAGGAGCCTCCCTATTCCAGATGTGGGGGCAATTCCAGGAGATACTGTCGTTAGCTATCAAAATCATTCCACATCATTTGAAATAACAATTGACCTAATTTCCATGTTTGTATAGTGATGTTTATTTGCACGTTATAACATTGTTGATTTCTTATCTCATTAACATTTGGGTGTTTTTTGAGATTTGTCTCATCCTTTATAAAGTGTTAATCTTTTTCAAGGGTGCCAATCAATTTGGAGGTTACCCTATAGCAGATGTATTTTCTTATGTAATATAACTGCATCATGTGTGGCTCACAACTTGATTCTCAATTACAATAAAAACATTGGTCAAAATACAATCTGTGCGGCATTTTGCATCAAAGTGTTTAGCCCAATCCTAATCCAGAAGGTTAAAATATTCAGCGTCTTCATGGTGTTGAAAACAACTCTGTGGAATAAAAACCACATAGAGGACTGAGTAACAGACTATAAAATATGCTATTTCCTGTGGCTGAAGACAACCGTGTGTAGTAACGCCCTTGAGCTTCAACCAACAAATAGGAAACAAGCAAACAAACCAGGAAGTTTTCCACTTGGCCAAAGTCGCCTGTGTAAATTCTCTCTGCCCAAAGCCAAGTGCTTCCCTGGCGTTGTTGTCAAACCTCTCCTGCTGAACCCTCAGTTGAGTTATTCTACAGCATCTGATTCAACGTGGATCATAAAGACTTTCAACACGTTCTGAATGAGTCAAAGAGTCAATGAGTCAATGAGTCAAAGAGTCAATGAGTCAAAGAGTCAAAGAGTCAAAGAGTCAAAGAGTCAATGAGTCAATGAGTCAATGAGTCAATGAGTCAATGAGTCAATGAGTCAATGAGTCAAAGAGTCAAAGAGTCAAAGAGTCAAAGAGTCAATGAGTCAATGAGTCAATGAGTCAATGAGTCAATGAGTCAGAGTCAAAGAGTCAAAGAGTCAAAGAGTCAAAGAGTCAAAGAGTCAATGAGTCAATGAGTCAATGAGTCAAAGAGTCAAAGAGTCAAAGAGTCAAAGAGTCAAAGAGTCAAAGAGTCAAAGAGTCAAGAAAAACCACAACTTTAAGTCTGAGTCTAAGAACCTCATATTCACTGGTGTCCACAAAAACATGTATACTGTTTAGATTTATTAATGTAGGGTCACGGATGTCCGAATGTTTATTATTTCTTTCTTAAATAATGAAAGAAAACCAAACACTGTCCACACAATAACAAGTCTTCCATTTCAAGTCTTGAAAATATAAGATAATTGATTAGGATTAATGATTTCAGGTGAGCATGCATTTGGTAAAACACTAGATTGTTGCTTAACATAAATAAATGTAGGTCTAGGTTTCTGTTGGCATGGTTACTGTGCGTTTATGTTAGTGTGTTAGTCATCGGCCACCTCCATCTGTAACCTGTCTTCAGGACATAACTAGTACATGGATCATAATCAGGCCCGGTTGAATGTGCAAAGGTCAACCTCACAGAAGATCAACAGATAAAGTCTTACTGCCTGAGGGGGGTTCCCCTGCCAGTCACAACATAACTCTTCACTTTCCCCTTTGTGCGATGGGGAGAATTAGAATTTCAAACTCTCTGTCTTTATTCTCAAATATGGCGGCATGGAAGGCAAAGAAAATAAGATGCAGGGGCGGCTGTGCAGACCTCAGGGCTACTGTATGTAACTGAGGAGTGTGAGGACTGGCATATCACTTGAACATACATTCAATAAACTAGTGAAAAGCTTAGAAGAGTTTTTCCATGTCAGTTTTAATGTGGATGCTGACAGGTGGGCATTTTTAACCTTTTTAAAACTCAAAATAAATGCACTTTGTGATTGAGATTTGTTTGTTTAAAGAATGAATCTATAGAAGTGTATCCTGTATCTATATGGAAAATATATACTGTATATACATATTCTTGTGTGTATAAATAATAAGGTGGGTAACTAAATATATTTTTTTAAATCACTCTCTCTCTGTATTTATCCGTCTCTCAGTCTCTCAATTCAATTCAAAGACTTTGTTTACATGGACATTTAGGTTAATTATACTGTTTACATGGACATTTAAAATCCTGTTAACAGCTGCTACAGCAACAATAGTATTGAACATTGTTGCTCTCTTTCTCTCTCTCTGACTTTGCTCCACCCTGCCGGCGGAGTTCATCTGAACTGAGAACAGCCAGCAGGCAAAATTAACGCAACCCCTTTCGGCACAATACTTGTGACGGTAAAAGAACACAGAACCACAACTCTGTATATAAAAACCGTCTGGTCTAGTGATTCTGCGAGTCTTTGAAGACAGTATGCAGAAATATGTAGAACAAACCACATTCTATGAAAAGTGGAAAGTATGGTCTGTGTTAGGAGAATGTAATGAGCACCATGTCTGCGTGACAAACAATAATCTAAAACATAAAGTTATAGCTATTGCATAACTTTGTAAAAATCAGAAACAGCAAGCAGGCCATGGTTTATTCCTCTCTCTCACCTGTCCACTGTTCGCCAGGTCGTCCACGGTCAGCGTGTTGTCCAAACGCAGCCCCAGGCCAAAGTCACAGAGGCAGCAGGTCAGATCTTGTGTCACCAGGACGTTGGAGCTCTTCAGGTCCCGGTGTACGATTGGCACCTTGGACCGTCCGCAGGCCGTGTGGTCGCTGTGGAGATGGGCCACACCACAGGCCAGCGAGCCTCCAAGACTCCTCAGGTCCTCCCAGGACACCTGGTGGCAGGTCAGGTATTCCTGGAGGTTTCCCCTGGGGTGGAAGGCCGTGATCAGCCAGTACTGCTTCGACAACTGAAAAATAAGGAGTTCTTCAAGTAATTTTACTGTCATAGCTAGCACTACATTTTACTGTCATAGCTAGCACTACATTTTACTGTCATAGCTAGCACTACATTTTACTTACATAGCTAGCACTACATTTTACTGTCATAGCTAGCACTACATTTTACTGTCATAGCTAGCACTACATTTTACTGAAATAGCTAGCACTAAATTTTACTGTCATAGCTAGCACTACATTTTACTGTCATAGCTAGCACTACATTTTACTTACATAGCTAGCACTACATTTTACTGTCATAGCTAGCACTACATTTTACTGTCATAGCTAGCACTACATTTTACTGTCATAGCTAGCACTACATTTTACTGTCATAGCTAGCACTACATTTTACTGTCATAGCTAGCACTACATTTTACTGACATAGCTAGCACTACATTTTACTGACATAGCTAGCACTACATTTTACTGTCATAGCTAGCACTACATTTTACTGTCATAGCTAGCACTACATTTTACTGTCATAGCTAGCACTACATTTTCAAAGCATTTAAAATTGTATGCATGGTTTATAAAGGCTTTATAAATCTGTGTACTGGGTGTCATAAGAACCACATAGGGTTCATTAACCATTTCACCTTAATTAGTTTTCTAGGATTACTCAACATTATGTCGTGCAGAGATTTGACTTGAGCTGAACCCAAACTGCAGTATTTCGGGCTATTAAAAATATTGTTTGTCATTATGTTATCTTTCTTTTCAATTGAGTTCTCTGTTCTGTTTCGACCGGTTTTGTAATGCCTCGTTTTTTACAGATAAAAAAATATATATTTACAAAAATGCTAGACAACTTCATATGAAATGTTGTGGGGTTAGCCATGTTTCTTTTAACATAGTTTGTATGGTTGTGTTCCCAACACAAAAAATACATAAAAGTTTTAATAATTTAGACCTTTATATGTTAATTGCAGTATTTATAAGTATAAAATGTAATACAATTTTAAAGTAATAGTTTAATGAATTGTGTTTAATAAATAAATGTTTAATACATTTTCCACTATATAATGTGCCTTGTATGAAGCAAATCAAATTAGGGTTTCCTATTTAGGGGCGTTGCCATTCAGAAAGAAGCCAATCAGATACTACCTTCCTCTCCTCAGCTGTGAGGAAGTGTAGGACGTTTTCGTGACGAAGATTAACATCAGAGAAAATGTCCTTCTCATTCTTCCACGATGCATACTCTTCATCTGGGAAGATCTTGACGGCCACCGTCTCAAACATGTCTGACGAGGAGCCTGGTTGTCTCAGTTTTGCCTTGTACACCTCAGCGAAGCGCCCCTTACCCACCTGAGTGGATGGAAGTGAGAAGGTTGGATGTTCAAACACAGAAAACATGATGTTAATATGAGCAATACAAGGCTAAATCCCTAACTTTGTTTATGCACACCAAAAACAATTAAAATGTTGACTTCCGTAACCATGTACACTTGCAATCATGGGCGCTCAGAAAGCAATTCACTTTTGAAGAAAACCCAAACATTAGAAAGAATAAAGTCAAAGCTTTGGTTTACTGGGTTGGTTGTTTTTTAACGCAAACACATTCTTGAAGTGTGGTAGAACAGGGCGAGTTCAATCATGGCCACCCCCACATTCCTAATTGGCATATACTGTGATATATAACTACTCAACTCTACCTGATAGCTGATGTGTGGTGAGTGTTCATATATAACAACTCACCTCTACCTAATAGCTAATGTGTGGTGAGTGTTTATATATAACTACTCAACAGTACCTGATAGCTGATGTGTGGTGAGTGTTCATATATAACTACTCACCTCTCTACCTAATAGCTAATGTGTGGTGAGTGTTCATATATAACTACTCACCTCTCCCTAATAGCTAATGTGTGGTGAGTGTTCATAAATAACTACTCACCTCTACCTAATAGCTGATGTGTGGTGAGTGTTCATAAATAACTACTCACCTCTACCTGATAACTGATGTGTGGTGAGTGTTCATATATAACTACTCACCTCTCCCTAATAGCTAATGTGTGGTGAGTGTTCAAATATACTGTATGCATATATATATATATTTAATGTTTTCTTTATTCACTATTTTAAAGGATGATGAAGAACAACACCATCTGAACTAAAACCAACCATTAGGTGTCTGACACCAGTTCTATGGGTTCCGTGTTCTATTTGTTCCTACCTGCAGGTCCAGTTCTATAGGTAATAGTTCTGTATTGTGGTTCAGGTTGTTGGCGTGTGTGGAGCTGCTATCCGAACCATCATCATCCATCATGATGGCGCAGGAATTGCTGCAGTCCAGACCTGGAATGATTGTTTGATTTGCTTTAAATTAAAACAACAAGTTTGAGGTTGAAGTGCAGAATGACATCTTTAGGTAAAGCGTGTTAGTATTCATAAACCGAGATCCATGTCGGAATTACAATCCTATTAAACAAGAATGTAGGAATAAACTTAATAGAGTCCGGTTTTGCTTCTCACCTTTGACCTTCTTTTTACTTCCCCACTGTTCCTGGTTCATTTTGCGTTGGTGGTAGGTTCTGTACATGTAGAACATGGTGAATAACAGTACAGCCAGAACCAAGAAGGGAATGAGAGTTACCAGGATGATAGATGCCACGGGGGGTACAGTGGGCGGAGCCACTTCTGGGTAACAGAAGAGAGGGAATTGTGTGAAGGAAGTTGTCATGGTTACAGCTTTTATTTGACATTTTGAAAAATCCACAGCTGATGCCTTTTTGATTTTAATAATACTACTTGCCCAACCACAGTTTCTTTACACACACTACTCAGTGAATCCAGTCAACCAAACAACGGTATTTCATTCATTGGCAGCGCTGTCAGTCTGTCAAACTGAGGCTCAGCCCACCACAAGGTGTCATTAGAAAGCGGTGAGTCAACGAACTCCCTGCCAGCTGTAGCAAACTGCTACCCGGGATGGCGGCTTGATAAATGTACGTTTGAAAGAATGACCCTACTGCACTTTCACACGTAAAACTCAGATAACCAACGGATGGCACTGTGCCCTTTGCATTAGTCAGAAACAATCATGTAGGTTCATTTGTTTTCTCTGAGATCTTAAAGCTTCAGCTGAGGGATTGAAATAGCATGCAGTGTCAACAGGACATCCCAGGACTAGAAATGGGCCATGCTGCTCAATGCTTGGATGATTATGGGTAGAGTTGTGTTCCACTAAAACAAAATACAAAGTCCTTTTTTTGTTAAATTGCTAGGTGCAGTTTATACAATTCTAACATTGTAAAACGTTCCAGTCCTTGTGGGAGTCTGGGAATGATCTTTATCCTAACCTTAGCCTTATTAAGGCCACAGTAATAATAGTGTTTATATCTAAAGTTCAGATATAAATAGAGACATTCCATCCTTGACCCAACTCACAGCTGTGCTCTCGGAGAGGTGAAGAGGGCAGGGGGGGCACAGCCATCCTTCAACAACAATACAGTAGAATACAAGACATTACAATAGAAAACTGTAGAGAGCACTACAGTAGAATACAAGAGGGACAGATGTGACTAGAATGTTCAACTTCAATGTGCTCCAGCTAAGGTAAGACTCAGCAGCCAAACCCACCAACCGAAACAGATGACAATCTCCATTCTGTAGTCTCCAGCCTAGAGTAGCCTCCACTACCTTACTGCACCTGTGTGGCGGTCACAGTGTCATTGTTTCTGATTAACGTCTCCTTGGCCAGGCTGGCTGGCTGTGGGCTGGTTGGCTGCGAACTGACTGGTTTGCTGTGAGCTGGTTGGCTGCGAACTGACTGGTAAACCCAGTTTAGTACAGGAATGATTTGTAGGAATGGAAATATGGAGTTTCCAATCCTCCAGAACAGTAAGACAGGATGCAGAGCAGTTAGTTAAAAAGGAAACTTTCAGATGTGTGGTGACGGATGATTCTGGTAGATGACAGGAATGTGTGTTTGTCAAAATGACAGGGAATACAATGTGTTTGTCAAGATGACAGCCTAAATCAGTAGTTGAAACAATAACAAAATGTTTTCAACAGCGCCTGTTCTGTAAAAGCTAAATGACGGCACTGGAGAAATGTAAAAACAAGCTTAAATTAGAAATGTTGATTAGGTACATAATTTAAACTAAGTCATACTGTATATTCTGAATAGTAATATTAAAGTCCAAAAATGTACATACAGTATGTAGCAAATCCAGTGTGAATTTAGATCTGAGGTGCAGACAGAAACACACAGAAAACCTGAGTATACTGTAAATCTGAGCGTTGTCTAATAAAGACAAAGAGAGTAAGACAGAGAGAGTAAGACAGAGAGAGTAAGACAGAGAGAGTAAGACAGAGAGAGTAAGACAGAGAGAGTAAGACAGAGAGAGTAAGACAGAGTGAAGGATAAAGTCAGAGGGATTTTGCCAAACATAACGCCAAGAGAAACTAAACAAGAAATCATTAAACCAGTTCTGCTCTATTCCAATCATGATGCAAACATGCGCACACACACACACACACACAC
>JACXGM010042208.1:0-10141 GCA_016801145.1 Umbra pygmaea
TGAACATTTTTTCTGTCGGAGATGCTAGATTGGAAGGTTGTCATTGACGACGATAACAAAACCCATGATCCCACGCAAACCCCCGACGTCATCCAAGTACATCTTTTGCTATTGTTTTGATTGAGAGCCCCCTGGCGGCCAAAAATTACATATTGCACATTTAACCTTATGGAACATTCGTACTCTAAGTATATCTTCTGTAAGTCACACTTTCGTAAGGTTGGTCTGGAACATTCGTAAGCTCTCTCTTAGCAACGTTTGAGCTCAAGCCGCTAGTCACCGCCACTGTGCAGCAGTCTTTAGAAATCAGTGCAGCGCAGTACAAGTCAAACTATGGTATGTTGACAATGTTGTGCTCAACAATGATTTTATGTTAAAAAAAAATTACGTTGCTTCCCTACCATATTCTCTACCTAACTCTCTCTCTCTCTGTTCATTGTAGATTTTTGATTTATTGTAAACATTAACCAATGGCAATCAATACCACATTAAACAGAAGTAACTGCAGCTGCTTGCCAATCAATTCTGAATGTAAAGTACCTTTCCATTTAAATAAAAGTGTATTACATCATTTTTAGAAGTCGTTAAACCCACGTCAAGAAGCGGGACAAGTGGCACAACGGGAGAGGAGGGTGAATGATTAGCGAGGGATTCCCGGTTCGTCTACCAGTCACAACATATTGTGTGAACACATTACTGACAATTTGATAATTGAATTAATAGTCTATATTTTACTGATAACTTAAATGATGCTAAAATAAATGTTACTGGAATAATTTGAGGATTGTTTCATTTACATAGAACGTGTTGTCCTTCATAACGCCATAATGCACCTTCGCGTGAAGTGAATAATCGATTCCTGAACAATCGATGCCAACTAATTCAGCACCTTCACTTGGAACAGCGCCAACGTCGAACTTAAGAGGCAGCGTGTTAAGAAGCTTCCTAAGGGACACTTCGGGGAACACACTTAGGAACATAAACAACTTTGGTAAGATATATCTTTTTGAGTCTTCTTAGTGCGCTAAGAGTGAGCGTTATCGGGGAACCTTGCCCTGTTTCCTTTGGTGGCTGATGTTGCCTCTGATCTTCATTGAATGGCACCGTATATATATATTATTTGATTGAAATTGTTGTTTGCCTAATTTCTGCCCTCATGTTCTAGGCCCCCACGAAGTGAAAGTGAAAAAATAAACCACTTAATAGCAATGTGCTGTATATAATTAATTCGTAATTCTGAAATGTAATTTGCAATATGGGGTAGTTGCGATGCAGACACATTCATAAATGATTGCTGGTTAAACAATTCACTGAACCGAGGAGGTTATACCATGAACACCGCTAGTCACACTAGAGAATTTGCGTACACAAAGTCAGACCAGACGTGAGATTTTATCGCAGCCTACGATCACGTTCAAATTGATAAATCCCTTGCTTAGCGATGGAATCGGCGTCGCCCATCGTATGCCTGTTTTAGGTCATACGCACATTTCATAAATGAGGGCCATTTTATAAATCCCAATTATTGCGTAGAGAGCGGCGTACGCCTTCTTTTGTGCGTACGCCACGTTTATAAATGAGGCCCTAGGTGTCCAGACAACTGAGTGATGGCCTTAAGGTCCCTGGTTCAAAACCCAGAATCACCTAAACCTCTTTCTGTGAGCAGGACGGTTAATCATAATCCTCCCAGGTCATTGCTTGGTTAAATAACGGTATGTTATATAAAATATTATTCTCCCCCTTTCCTTCACTTATTCCACTTGCCTGGTTAAATAACGGTATATTATATTGAATATTATTCTCCCCCTTTCCTTCACTTATTCCACTTGCCTGGTTAAATAACGGTATATTATATAGAATATTATTCTCCCCCTTTCCTTCACTTATTCCACTTGCCTGGTTAAATAACGGTATATTATATAATATATTATTCTCCCCCTTTCCTTCACTTATTCCACTTGCCTGGTTAAATAACGGTATATTATATAGAATATTATTTTCACCCTTTCCTTCACGTATTCCACTTGCCTGGTTAAATAACGGTATATTATATACAATATTATTCTCCCCCTTTCCTTCACTTATTCCACTTGCCTGGTTAAATAACGGTATATTATATAGAATATTATTCTCCACCTTTCCTTCACTTATTCCACTTGCCTGGTTAAATAACGGTATATTATATAGAATATTATTCTCCACCTTTCCTTCACTTATTCCACTTGCCTGGTTAAATAACGGTATATTATATAGAATATTATTCTCACCCAATCCTCCCCCATCCATTCCTTATTCATGTCATGACGCGCCTGTCCCAGTCCCTTAGTTCCAGTGTGTTTAAACTACGAACTCCTGTCGTTAGCCACTAATAGCTTCTATAATGAATATGGATGAGTCCTTTAGCCTACTGCGCTAACACTATTCTCCTCAAACAGCTGTCAAAAATCAACCTTGTCCCAGAGATATAAATGTGCATCTAGACAACTCTGAGGTCACTACAGTGCCGCAATATAAACATGACTTCTATCTAAGATTGAACAGCTGACACAAACTCTATGTTGACCAATCAGATCAGATCTGTAGAATAGCTCACTTAAACAGAACTGGGATTGATAAAAAATACTAATTAGTGGAGGAACAACTCTAGCCAGGGTAATTTTAAAACAGCTCACACGTCATCAGGCAGTTAGTCACAAATGAAATAGGATGATCTGATGGACTGAGGTCATTATGTTCATTGATGCTCGTTAAAGAGGTTCGATAAGAGGTTACGGCTGTCTGTCAGTGATACAGGATGAGATCGGTCCTCGTCCACACAGAGACCAGGACAACACACACACACACACACACACACACACACACACACACACACACACACACACACTGCTCACAGGGAACATCAGAGATTCTTCAAAGGTTTCCACAGAGTCACAGACCGAGACAGAGAACTCAGATTGTATACCAAATGGCTGCTCATTGGATCTGGTGTAAACTAGTGCACTGCATAGGGAATAGGGTATTGTTTAGGAAACCTCTGTACCCAAGCATCACTAATTAGCATTGATCCATATGCAGAGGTGTCTTTAATCTATCCATGCATGTCATTTACTGTATGTGACACACACACAGCACACGCATACGGCTGTCTGGCATGACATATTCTGTGTGTCAGATCGTTGTACTGTGTCAGATCATTATACAGCGCAAGACTTTGAAATGAAACCTTTCTGAAAGTTAGGCTGTGATCTCACCTTCAGATCGTCAGAATTCATGTCTGCATTCCAAGTCGAATGCTTCATAGTGCACTGAGTTCAATTAAAACCCTGTGGCCTGGATGAGAAGTCGCGCACTAGAATTGTGTCATTCGGGATACAGACAGCTATGATGAGGTTGAGGTAAAATGAGGGATTACCATTGTGTGTTCAGGTTTTCTCTCTGAAATATCACAAGTGGGGAAATACTTTTTTCAGACATTGATGTACTGTATCATATACGTTTCATTTAAAATATTTTTTATATAAAACTGGATTTGTAACAATTGTCTGAGGTAACATGATGTAATTCTCCCCTGACCAACTCTATTATTGTAAAGATTTCAAAGAATCACTCTGGTTGTTGTTGAATGTTAAGGACAACAAATGTGGAACTGTATTAATTGAATTTAAATATAAAATACCAACTGAATTCCATATTAACAAATCACATTAGCTGGTCTTAAAATTATATTTCTTTATTTGCAAGACACAACTACTGTCCATACTATGACGACGTAGCAAATATTTTAATGAGGTAAGGAAAAAATATAGATTTATAACCTTTGTAAAATTACAAAACAATTGTATTGTCATCTGACGAACAAAGGAATTGAACATGTGATATATACAAACGTGGATATTGGCAAGGTCAACACATGTTGTCCTTGTAAAATGCTTTCAGTCCTTGTAACAACACAGTGTGCTGGGTATATTAATGCATTTTCTTTCGGAATGTAACAACAAGTGTGCTGGGTATATTAATGCATTTTCTTTCTGAATGTTCTTTCTGGTCGGAGTTCAATTGGATGTTTGGGGAAGAGTTGACAAAGTCTTCTTTTGATTTGTGTTGGATAATACCGACCAACAGGGAGGAGGTTCGTAAAAACCAGCCTTGGAGGCTGTGCTGGTATCAATAGTATCCCTTATGTGCATAAAAGCCAATCATTATTGCTATACAATTATTATTATTCCACCAAATATTGATTTCTGAACTCTTTCTAACTTAACACATTAGTATTGTGTTGTTTAAAATGAAAAATAACATATTTCCTTAGCAATATTTGAGGTCAGACAACACTGCATCTTTTAAGTTATTTGGACCAATTACTGTGGATGACAATATTTATTTAGAATTTCTGAGAAATGTTGTCAGTAGTTTATCGAATAAAAAATGTAATTGTACCCAAACACATACCTATCAATAGTAATCAAATCCAAATACTTTTGGACTTCACTCAACCCATTCAAAGTACAGGGCCACAAAGCCGAAACAACAAAGTCCAAATACTTTTGGACTTCACTGATCCATTCTTGTGAACTGAGTGGCTTAAATCCTAAATGCAGATTAAGTAAAAGCTGTGGTGTGTGTTCCTGTAAATCACATATAGTAAAATTATTACTTTTCAGTTGTGCTGGTATCCGGTTTATAATAATAATAATACCAACTCAGTATTCAGTATATGGCTGGTTCACATATTAAAAACACAGTTACGTCTGACAAAGACAGCATAATTGAGAGCCTCATAAACATTCAATTCTGCTACACTGCCAGCGTTCTTGCTCCTGTTCCCTGTAGAGCTTTCAACCGGAACATCTCCCTACTCACTCAGATCATGTTAGGTTTCAAAAGGATCTCTTAAATGTGTATTCTTACGGACTGTCTTTCCCTCGAGCTGGCTGCCGCTATTGAGCCTGTCAGCACTGGCTGCCTGCCAGTTCAACCTCTTACTACAAGCTTGTGAAATCCTCCTGTACAGAAAAGTTGCAGTCTGTCAGCTGCCTTCAAAGGGACAATACATGTGTTCCAAATTATTATGCAAATTGGAATTAAATGTCATAAACATTAAATTCTTTGTTTTTCAATCAATCTCATGGATGGTATTGTGTCTCCAGGCTCTTTGGATCACTGAAATAAATCTCAGACACCTGTGATAATTAGTTTGCCAGGTGAGCCCAATTAAAGGACAACTACTTTAAAAGGATGTTCCACATTATTAAGCAGGCCACAGGTTTCAAGCAATATGGGAAAGAAAAAGGCTCTCTCTGCTATGGAAAAAGTCAATGCCTTGGAAAAGGTATGAAAACATTAGATATTTTATGAACTTAAGCGTGATCAACATACTGTGAAGAGATTTATGGCTGATTCAGAGCATCGACGGGTTTGTGCAGATAAAGGCATAATGAAGAATGTTACTGCCAGACAAATTCATCGGTTTAAGAGAGCAGCTGCTAGAATGCCATTAGAAAGCAGCAAACAGGTATTTGAAGCTGCTGGTGTCTCTGAAGTCCCACGAACCTCAAGGTGTAGGATCCTCCAGAGGCTTGCAGTTGTTCATAAACCTATTATTCAGCCACCCCTAACCAATGCTCAAGCAGAAATGGTTGTAGTGGAACCAGAAATATAATTATTTTCAAACAGTCTTGTTTACTGATGAGTGCCATGCAACCCTGGATTGTCCTGATGGATGGAGTAGTGGATGGTAGGGCGATGGCCACCATGCCCCAATAAGGCTGTGACATCAGCAAGGAGGTGGCAGAGTCATGTTCTGGGCCGGAATCAGGGGGAGAGAGCTGGTAGGGCCCTTTAGGGTCCCTGATGGTGTGAAAATGACCTCAGCAAAGTATATAGAGTTTCTGACTGACCACTTCCATGGTGCAAAAAGAAGAACGGTGCCTTCCGTAGCAAAATCATCTTCATGCATGCATGACAATGCACCATCTCATGCTGCAAAGAATACTTCTGTGTCATTGGCTGCTATGGGCATAAAAGGAGAGAAACTCAGGGTGTGGCCCCCATCCTCCCCTGACCTCAATCCTACTGAGAACCTTTGGAGCATCCTCAAGCAAACAATCAATAAGGGTGGGAGGCAGTTTGTATGAAAAAAGCAGCTCTAGGAGGCTATTTTTACATCCTACAAATAAATTAAAGCAAAAACTCTCCATGAACTCACAAGTTTAATGGATGCAAGAATTGTGAACGTGATATATTTCAGATATGCTGTAAATTCAACAAATGACCATTTTCAGTTCTTTACAACCTATAAAATGTTTTGATTCTCTGTTGTGCATAATAATTTGGAACAGTGCATTTTGAGTTTTACATTTTGGAAAAAAATAGTGTTTTCATTGGGTGGTTTGTTTATTGAAATTTGACTTATACCCTAACGGTTGGTGACTTAAAAATTATACTGACTGTCATTTGCATCGACTATTTAGGATAGTCTGTATAAATATGCATAACAATTTGGAACGCGGTGTACACTAGACAAGTATGGTTGGAAGTAAATTTTGATCTGGCCCTAGTATCTAGTTTTTGCATGGTAAATAAACAAAATACCCAGCATATATTCTTTGTAGCACAGTCAGTATTCAGAGCAGGTGCTTGCTAACACTGAAGGTTGTGGATTGACAGCAAGCAGTATGTTTTTTACTGACTTAACCAGACGCTTTGACTCTGGCAATCATCTCATCTTGATACACTTGTCACTCTTGAGACAGCCTTGTTGTGAGTTGATCCATGACGTTACACTTGTCACTCTTGAGACAGCCTTGTTGTGAGTTGATCCATGACGTTACACTTGCTGACTCTTGAGACAGCCTTGTTGTGAGTTGATCCATGACGTTACACTTGTCACTCTTGAGACAGCCTTGTTGTGAGTTGATCCATGATGTTACACTTGCTGACTCTTGAGACAGCCTTGTTGTGAGTTGATCCATGATGTTACACTTGTCACTCTTGAGACAGCCTTGTTGTGAGTTGATCGATGATGTTACACTTGCTGACTCTTGAGACAGCCTTGTTGTGAGTTGATCCATGACGTTACACTTGTCACTCTTGAGACAGCCTTGTTGTGAGTTGATCCATGACGTTACACTTGCTGACTTCCTGAAAGGATTTGTTAACCTAAATTCTCATTAACTAACAATGTAAAATATAGTGATATAGCCAAAAAATTACCATGACAATCACCATCCTAAAGTTTGGTGATGGAATATACAGCCTTGCTTCTAGTAGTAAACTCAATAAATTACATCTACTGTACAACAACAACATTTGGCACCAACGGCGGTGGCAGGCCGAGGCGACCTCCTTTAGCCCCCCTGGAAATGATTCCATATATGTTTCATTATTTTCACTGGATGATGTAGATTCACTTTTCTAAACGGTGAAGTCCAGGTAAGCAAAGTTTGCATGGTCGCTAAGTAACCCTCCCTGCCATCCGCCCAACTGAACATAGTGAATCTGAGGCATGGTCATTGATAGTGTACAACTCACTGTTTGAGGAACTATTCCATACCAGAAAATATGTTGATGTTACAGTCATCTAATTGGAATATAGCATAAATAAAGGGGCAAAGGCTAATTTATAGTTGTGCTCAAAAGTTTGCACACCCCTGGAGAATTGGAAATAGATGTAACATTTCTAAATAAAACATGTGTAAGCAGGCAAAACAAGTTTTTATTGCTCATGGAATTCATATTCAACTGTAGGTCATAACAGAATGGCACAATCATAAAACAAATCATGGCAACAAAGAAAATAATGCAATGACCGTTGTTCAAAAGTCTGCATACCCTCAGTTCTCAATACGGTGTATTTTCCCCTTTAGAATCAATGACAATGTGCAGTCATTTGTGATAGTTGTCTATGAGGCAGCGAATTCTTGCAGGTGGTATAGCTAGAGTTGGGTACTGTTCGCATTTGAACCAATACCAGTACCAATACCAATACCTTGAATTCAAAACTGATACCTAACGGTAATTATTTTGGTACTTAGAAAATCTAAAGAGATTTGGTGAAAGGTGGCAGCACATAAAATATACATAGGTTTATACATTAAAATCCGATTGCTTAATTGATTACATTTATGCTTGATGTTGGCTAGTTAGCTAAGCTGATACACAGCCGAATACTGTTATGATGATGAACGTTAAATAACATGAGTCGTCGACATGTCCTAAGCTGTGTGAAAAATACGCTCTAAAAATGCTTATGATAATGATGCTATAATGACAAAGTAATGAAAAAGCCCACTTATCTCCAACAACAATTTATCCAACTACTGTAGGTATTATTTTACCTGAACATGACAATGAATTTGATGTTATGCTGGCTCCCCTGAAGTTCTGTCCCTGGAGGGTTCAACGTCTTCGGAGCTACCATTGATAACTGCGGGCAATTCTAATTAAGTTTCTATTTGCATATCACGTCTATTACAACGAATTGTCTGTTTGAGAAGGTGTTTCCTTAGGTTTGACGTATTGCCATACTAGCTTTCTATATCACATTGTAAATATTACAACGAGTGTCGTCTCTGGCTGTATCAATTTTAGAAAAGTGTAGCCATACTTCTGACCGCTTTCGGCTCCAATATCATCCAACTGCAGCCACAAATGGGCGTTCTCGTGCTGGTGGGGGTTCCCGTTTTCGTAAACTGGAATGCCCCGGAACACATATTCCATAGCGGTCAAATTAATTATATTACAACCATGATTACAACATTCACGGTTAAGGTTAGGCATAAGGTTACTAACCAACGCAGTCTCACGGCATTTCGTATTATATTGTAATATTTCACGCAATTTTAATCTTTTCAGATGTGTTTAACAGCAAGGTTTAATTCAGAGTGGTTAGGGTAAGGGCTTGGGTAAGGCTTATGGTTAATGTAAAGATACAAAGTAAAAATTGCCTGTCTGCATCACGCTGCAATGGAGAACAAAACACAATTGACAAGCTGCAGATATGAGGTATTCTCGCGAGAGATTCGCTCTCAGGTACCAAAATTGATTTTACATGAACCAATACACGGTAATACCGACGTGATTCGGTCGGTACCGGTAAAAGTACAGGGGTCGGTACCCATCCCTAGGTAAAGCTGCCCATTCATCTTGGCAAAATGCCTCCAGGTCATGCAAAGTCTTTGGTCATCTCGCATGAAGCACACGTTTGAGATCTCCCCAGAGTGGTTAGATGATTTTTCTGCTGTAACCACTG
Source organism: Umbra pygmaea (assembly GCA_016801145.1). Taxonomy (NCBI): domain Eukaryota; kingdom Metazoa; phylum Chordata; class Actinopteri; order Esociformes; family Umbridae; genus Umbra; species Umbra pygmaea. Next base: position 9,251 of record JACXGM010042208.1, read on the forward strand.
GAGGGTCATGCTAATATCCATGCATTTCCAGTACTTTATTATGCAGGTCTTTTGACAGTTATTTTCTGCTTCCCATGGCTCAGTATCTAGCCTGCTCAGTGCAAACATGTGAGAGCTAATAAGCTCATTGACTATTTGTACACATACACTAATTGCAAATTAAAATGACACAGAAGTGGAAAAGTAACCTTTAATAGCTATTTTAACCTGTGTGTGTCACCTTCGTGTGTCTGTAACAAGTCCAAATATTCAAGGGTATGTAAACTTTTGATCAGGGACATTTGGGTGATTTCTGTTATCAGTATGGTTTACAAAGGAGCCAAACAACCCTGTGATAATTAATGGCTTCATATGATAACCATCGTTACATAAGAGTCCCATTTATTCATCATGAACAGTCGTATTGTCAAAATTAATTATGGAATTTCACAATTTCTGCAAGAGTATGAGCACAACTGTATGCATGTCAGATCTTATAAGAATAAATATATTGTGCTATAACTAAACTCCAAATAATTTATTGTGCTATAACTAAACTCCAAATAATTTATTGTGCTATAACTAAACTCCAAATAATGTATTGTGCTATAACTAAACTCCACATAATGTATTGTGCTATAACTAAACTCCACATAATTGTGCTATAACTAAACTCCACATAATGTATTGTGCTATAACTAAACTCCACATAATATATTGTGCTATAACTAAACTCCACATAATATATTGTGCTATAACTAAACTCCACATAATATATTGTGCTATAACTAAACTCCACATAATGTATTGTGCTATAACTAAACTCCACATAATATATTGTGCTATAACTAAACTCCACATAATGTATTGTGCTATAACTAAACTCCACATAATGTATTGTGCTATAACTAA
>JACXGM010042377.1:0-10162 GCA_016801145.1 Umbra pygmaea
ACCCCTCCTCAAGTCAAGTGTCACCCCTCCTCAAGTCAAGTATCACCCCTCCTCAAGTCAAGTATCACCCCTCCTCAAGTCAAGTATCACCCCTCAATCATTTTTGTCTTTCTTGTGTAGCCCTGGTGTAAACCTAAGGGACTAAAACCCGTAACATTATATATATTATATTATATTTGTGGGAAAGGCAAAGTAGTCAGTAAAGCAATTTAACTGTATAAATTACTTAATTTAATTAATTGGTTTTCGAGAAAACGAAATTGGTTAATCAAGAGACTAATTTACTTTGGTACTAAAAAGAATTAGAACACATATAAATGGAGAAATATATTAAAAGTTAGCTGTTGTAATAAACAAGTTAAATGGTTTTGGTGAACAAACGTTGTTGTAAGATTTGTAATAATTACATGTGTTATGCTTTTATTTGAAAGTGTTTTATGTTTATTGGTTGTATTGGTTGTCAGTCGTATTCAATTTATGTGGATGGTTGTGAGGGAAGAAGTGACTGAGTGAGGGCGGGGCTTGTGGGTTGATTGAGGAAATTTGAGAGGTGAGGAAAGTTCGAGAGGAGAGGAGAGTTGGAGAGGAGAGTTCGAGAGGTGTCCTGATTCAGCAAATCTCTTTCCACACTGATCACAACAATAAGGTTTCTCTCCTGTGTGTATCCTCTAATGTTTAACAAGGTGTCCTGACTGAGTAAATCTCTTTCCACACTGATCACAACCATAAGGTTTCTCTTCAGTGTGTATTCTCTGATGTGTAACCAGGCTTCCTGACTTAGCAAATCTCTTCCCACACTGAACACAACCATAAGGCTTCTCTCCAGTGTGTATTCTCTGATGTTTAACCAGGCTTACTGAATGAGCAAATCTTTTTTCACACTGATCACAACCATAAGGCTTTTGTCTAGTGTGTGTTCTTTGATGTTTAACCAGTCTTTCCACACTGATCAGAACCATGAGGCTTCTCTCCAGTGTGTATTCTCTGATGTGTATCCAGGTATCCTGATTGAGCAGAGATCCTTTTTCTTTCCGATATTGCTTGAAACCTGTGGCCTGCTTAACAATTAGTTTTTCCTTAATTGGGCTCACCTGGCAAACTAATAATCACACCTGTTTGAGATTGAGTTCAGTGACTTCAGTGATCCAAAGAGCCCAGAGACACAATAACATCCATGAGTTTTATTGAAAAACAAAATATTTTATGTTTATGACACTTAATTCCAATTTGCATAATAATTTGGAATGTGGTGTATACATTTGCTTAAAATGGTTTTACCAAAGTGAAAAGGTTACCCTCCAGTGTGGTGTTTCCTTTTGGATATAGCCAGATTCCTGATTTAATTACAACCATAAGGCTTCTCTTCAGTGTGTATTCTCTGATGTCTAAACAGGTTCCCTGATGAAGCAAATCTCTTTCCACACTGACCACAACCATAAGGCTTCTCTCCAGTGTGTATTCTCTGATGTTTAACCAGGGTCTCTAATACAGCAAATTTTTTTCCACACTGATCACAACCATAAGGCTTATCTACAGTGTGTATTCTCTGATGTGTAACCAGGTTTCCTGATTGAGCAAATCTCTTTTCACACTGATCACAACCATAAGGCTTCTCTCCAGTGTGTATTCTCTGATGTCTCAACAGAGTAGCTGATAGAGAAAATCTCTTTTCACACTGATCACAACCATAAGGCTTCTCTCCTGTGTGTATTCTCTTATGTTTAACCAGTTGATCTAAATTAGAATTTTTCTTTCCACACAGATCACAACCATAAGGCTTCTCTCCTGTGTGTATTCTCTGATGTCTAATCAGGTTTTCTGATCGAGCAAACATCTTTCCACACTGATCACAACCATAAGGCTTCTCTCCTGTGTGTATTCTCTGATGTTTAACCAGGGTCCCTGATTCAGCAAATCTCTTTCCACACTGATCACAACCATAAGGTTTCTCTCCTGTGTGTATTCTCTGATGTGTAACCAGGTTCCCTGATAGAGCAAATCTTTTTCCACACTGATCACAACCATAAGGCTTCTCTCCAGTGTGTATTCTCTGATGTGTAACCAGGCTCCCTGATTGTGCAAATCTCTTTCCACACTGATCACAACCATAAGGCTTCTCTCCCGTGTGTATTCTCTGATGTGCAACCAGTTGATCTAAATGAGCAATTCTCTTTCCACACTGATCACAACCATAAAGCTTCTCCCCAGTGTGTATTCTCTGATGTCTAAACAAGTTCGCTGATTGAGAAAATCTCTTTCCACACTGATCACAACCATAAGGTTTCTCTCCTGTGTGTGTTCTCTGATGTGTAACCAGGTTCCCCGATTCAGCAAATCTCTTTCCACACTGATCACAACCATAGGGTTTCTCTCCTGTGGGTATGTGCTTGTGTTTCTTGAAGAGTTTAGTTTTGGTGATACTCTTCTTTTCATTGTAAATATGTTGGTCAGTCTCTCCTGATAAGCCCTTCTCACTGAGAAGTTGACAGTTAGGACTGTCCACTGTAAAACAAAGACAAACAGAGATGGTTCTGACTTCATGAATCAAGATCTTTTCCTATTGGTAATATTTAATTTTATAAATATTTGTTATTAATATAAACCAAAATGAGTGCTACAGTTAAAGGGGTGGTTTAGAATTTTGGACATAGGACCTAATTTCCAAGTTAACCAGTGTGTTATTTATCAGTGGAGACTGTTTTCAACACTTTTCATCCAGTCCTTCCAGTTAGGCTAGCACAAGTCAGTAGTTATTGCTAGTGCAAGTCAGTAGTAATTGCTAGCCTGCCACTAAAAATAGTCTTACCCACTACACAGTACAAGAGGGGCAAATAAATTATAACGCCAGACTATCGATGTAAATGTCTGTGTTGATAGAATAATGTTAGAAATAGAATTATCCTTTTTTTGAGGGACTATTTTCTCAGCAGGGGCGGAATTTTACTTTTACTTGCTCTGGTTCAAATTCGCCACTTGAGTAGAATCTCTGCCGGTGTGTTGATGTCCAAGCCAGCAGCAAGAAACCACAGTTGGTTGCTTTCTGGATCTCCCAATGGAAATATGTGAAAACTTTGTGGTGCCCATCACTTTGATTTATTATTACAATTTCGAATTGCACAATTGTACACCATGTTGCCTAGTCCTTACTTTCCAATCCAATGAATCAATGTACTAAGCTACTTGTTGTCTCGACTGTAGTGCACATCTTTGTTTACTTTTTGGCACAATACTACTAACCAGAGCAAAGTAAAATTCTGCCGCTGCTGAGAAAATAGTACCTCAAAATCTTTTGAGATGCAAGGATAATTTTATTTCTAACATTATTCTATCAACACAGACATTTACATCGATAGTCTGGCGTTATAATTTATTTGACTCTCTTGTACTGTGTAGTGGGTAAGACTATTTTTAGTGGCAGGCTAGCAATTACTACTGACTTGCGCTAGCCTAACTGGAAGGACTGGATGAAAAGTGTTGAAAACGGTCTCCACTGATAAACAACACACGGGCTAACTTGGAAATTAGGTCCTATGTCCACAATTCTGAACCACCCCTTTAATTAATTGATTTGAATGCTAAATAATGAACAAACAATGTTAGATGAACCCACCCATCTCTGAGGTTTTCCTGCAGTCAACCAGCCATACAGACACCCTCTTCAGACTCCACTGTCTTCTTATTTGACCTCTCCTGCAGAACCAGAGATAAGGTGTTACTGGAAGAGGCCTGGGACTCCAAAAGGGTGGAATAGGGTTGTACAAAAACTTCCTGTGTAACCAAAAGTGTGTCGGTTATATTTGATTTGAACACTGTAGCTGCCATCATGAATAGATGTTTAAATTTATTCAATAACTTTAGTTAATTTATAATAGTAATGTAATAAAAACATGTATAGGGACATTTATACATTTCCATAGCAGAACCAATTATTTCTGTCACAGCCAGGGCTCTACGCTGGGCTTTTTTACAAGGTGCATTAGTGCACCAAAAAAAAATATGTAAGCACAAAAAGACAACGTAGGCGCATTATACAAATATTGTTATTGTGGGACTGTGAACCATACTACAGTTTTAAAATAGCTTTACAAACTCCTCTGCCTCGTACACTGTTTGATAAACATTCACAGCTTTACTCTCTTTCTCTTATACACACCTACTCCCTCTGACAAACTATCACACAAAAAAGCATCATATGGCATAATGACTACATAACACTACGCAGTGCTTTGTTACACAAAAAAGCATGGCATACAATGCATAATTTAAATGTACATTATGTAGTTTTGGGCTGCTAGGGTTCTCTCCAGCAAAACAACAACAGAAGATGCACTTGGATGATGTTGGAAGTAGCGTGGGATCATGGGCTTTGTAGTCATTGTCAATGGCAGAAAAAAAATTTCACTGACAAGGTAAATTTTTGATAAATATATTATAACTTTATTCACGTTATGTTTGGCAGTTCCCTGGAACTTAGAGCAACTAGAGGAGTCAAAGGTTATATGACGCAATTGACGGGCGACAAAATGAAACGTTCTTTCTCCTCCAAACACAACAAGTTGAGTTTTTACCAAAAAGTTAAATTTTGGTTTCATCTGACCATATGGCATTCTCCCAATCCTCGTCTGGATCATCCAAATGCTCACTAGCAAACCTCAGATGGGCCTGGACATGTACTGGCTTAAGCAGGGGGACACATCTGCCACTGCAGGAATTGAGTCTCTGCCGGCGTAGTGTGTTACTGATGGTAGCCTTTGTTACTTTGGTCCCAGCTCTCTGCAGGTCATTCACTAGGTCCCCCCGTGTGGTTGTGGGATTCTTTGCTCATAGTTCTTGTGATCATTATGTCCCCATGGGGTGAGATCTTGCGTGGAGCACCGGATCGACGTAGATTATCAGTGGTCTTGTATGTCTTCCATTTTCTTATAATTGCTCCCACAGTTGATTTCTTCACACCAAGCTGCTTAACTATTGCAGATTCAGTCTTCCCAGCTTGGTGGAGGTCTACAATTGTTTCTTGTGCCCTTTGACAGCTCTTTGGTCTTGGCCATAGTGGAGTTTGGAGTGTGACTGTTTGAGGTTGTGGACAGGAGTCTTTTATACTGATAAAAAGTTCAAACAGGTGCCATTAATACAGGTAAAGAGTGGAGGACAGAGGAGCCTTTTAAAGAAGAAGTTACAGGTCTGTGAGAGCCAGAAATCTTGCTTGTTTGTAGGTGACCAAATCCTTGTTTTACCGAGGAATTTACCAATAAATTCATGAACAATCCTACAAAGTGATTTTCTGGATTTTTTTTTCTCATGTAGTCTCTCATTGTTGAAGTGTACCTATGATGGAAATGACAGGCCTCTCATCTCTTTTTAAATGAGAGAACTTGCAAAATTGGTGGCTGACTAAATACTTTTTTGCCCCACTGTATCATTACAAATATCTAATGTTATTATCGATGAAATAAAAAATGGGGACAATTCTGGATTTATGTATTCAGTGTAAAAAAGAAAACAACTATATTACAGAAACTCTACAGACAAGACAGAACTGTCTGATCTGAAAAGCCAACTTGGCCACCGACAACCTGCACCCCCACGCCAATGACCACTCCTCCACCACTGTGACTGCCTCCTGCATCTTCCTCATCACCCACTCTACATTCCTGGAAAATCTGCCGTTACCAAACACATCCTCAAGATTGGCTTGTATTGGAATAGCGCACACTCAGAAGTGGGTAGAACGGCGTTTGATTACTTTTCTCCAATAATGAAATGCCACTCAGTGACCTCAAGCTTAGCAAATTGGTGCTTTGCCAACAGTTTAAATTATCATGATATTGTTAAATAAATAATGTTTTTCTTAATATTTTACAATGACACTTTGTATAGACTAGTGGAAAAAGTTTTGGGGTCACCCAAATTCTATACTTTTTTACATTCATACCTTAATTCACCACGGTGGGATTTAATAAAACCAAAGATATTTTCAAGACAGTAATAATCTTGCAAATATCTATAATAATTGGAAATGAGTGATTTACTGTATTGTAACCATAGATTGTATAATTAATGGATGTTACATGTGTGACATCACCCATTGGTTTGATGAGATCTGATTTGGGTCATCGAATAAAAAGCTCTTAAATGATACATGTCGGTTTGTCCCTTAAGGTCTTTGTATAAAAGGTTTGTACCCCCTGGTCTTTTATTTTTTATTTTTTATTTTTTATTTTTTATTTTTTAGAATTATTGTCATTGTCATACACTGTACTTGTGATGTTACTATTTTACAAATTTGTTCGTAATATGCTGCTTACTACTTTTTTTGCACTACATCAAAAAAAACAAAAAAACAATTGGGGTCATCGAATTTGCCTTTACGGGCGCAGACATCTTGGTTGCGGATGTGATGATTTTAGACAAGAGGGAGGAGTAATCTAGCTAGCTAACGGATATTAAAATGGGATGCTAACGAAAAACAGTGTTAAAACAAAATGTAAAACAACATGTAACGTTACTTACCGAAAAACTTTGAGTGTCTTGTCATACAACCGAACGCCATAGCCACGCCCTAAACGCCCCTTTGCTTTATCTCCGATTTAAAAATCAACAAGACAATAATTAAAAAAATATTACTACTTTTTGCAGAAGGCTTATATCTTGCGATTGAGACCATATACTCACAATTAAAGTGTTTACTGAGGTAATAAATCAAGTGAGACGTGGCTCAAATTCTCATAGACTTCCACAGAAACCAAACTCTTTTGCAATCAGACGTATCGCCCCCAGCTGGAATTAGGATAGAATGCAGGTTTAGGCACTACCTCATTTGTGTCTATTTGCCAAACCGGATGCTCACCGTGGCTGCGTCTCAATACGCATAGTATGCATACTAAATAGTATGCCAGACTATGATTAGTATGTCCCAAACCATAGTATGCAAATGTAGTATGTCAGTAGTCCCCGGATGGTTTACTATTTCCGGGGGATTTTCAAAGTATGCAACCCTGCATGCTTTTTTGGCCTGATATAGCCCACAATCCTTTGCGACGCAGAATAGGATGGGTTTCCCGAAGCCGGTCCTTCTTTGGCTGTGTTTAATTGTAAGTATCCAAACGTAAGGTAATAATAAACGTGTCATTACATGAGTTTTTTGTTATTGTACCAATATTAAATACATTTTAAAATAAATGCGAACAGGTTGTGCAAAATGTTTAATGTTCATACTTCGCGGCTTCGTCGTTCGTGGAAGTGGTCTAATTTTAGATGCAACGTTATGACGCGTTAGTACATCCCCATGCTAGCAGACTCGCTTACTATATACTTAACAGTACGTAATTTACCACCATCTGCGTAGTACGTACTTTTAGTATGTAGTATGTAGTATGCATATTGGGATTCAGCCCCTGTGATTGTAACATCCTGACTGTATGTCACCTAAGGGACACCGTAGCCCTGGGAAATATTCCCGTAACTCCCGCGAGATTTGGTGTGTGATGAGGATGGCGGAATAAACAACAGTTCGTAATGTACATTGTCTGTCCTGATTATTAATATAAGTTAGTTTAGCCAGTGTGCAAACAAAGTATTACATGTATAATTATTAAAATAGAACGGCAAAGCCATTTTTTCAGCAGCCACACGCGGCTTTCGATGGCTGTTTCACAGCTCAGTGTGAATTTGAAAGCGTTTTATTGTCCAACCTACTGATAGCGTGAAGATGTATTCTGTCCATTCCTTGTAGTTTGTACAAGCCACCTAACAGTTGTTGTACCGAAATCCGACTCCCCGGACAAATCACTGGAGTCTAGCCAGCCGCCGCTTTGGAAATTACAGTCAAGCCAGCCACCACGCTATTTCCTGATGCGCGTACACGTTCAATATTACCGCTGGTGTGTGCACTGAAACGTCCAGTGTTTCATTGTGGAATTTTAGAATAAAGAACCTTTCAAATAGTACACAATAAAATGATTTAGTCTACTCCAAAATTGATTACAAGGAAACTGTCTGTTTCCAATCACTCCTTTCACTTCAGATACACTAAACAGCACCACAGAAACCAATGAATGTTTCTGAAACCTTTTTTCAAGCTACCTGTGGTGCTGTTTAGTGTATCTGAAGTGGAAGGAGTGATTGGAAACAGACAGTTTCCTTGTAATCAATTTATGAACACTGTGTTAGTGTGTGATATTTCAAAGGGCTTTTATTCTGAAACTCTATGATGAATGTTTCTGAAACTTTTTGTCACACTACCAGGGGTTGTGTTTAAGGTATCTGAAGTGGAATGAGAGATTGGAAACCTACACTTTCCTTGTAATCTATTTATGAACACTGTGTTAGTATGTGATATTTCAATCTGCCTTTATTCTGAAACTCCATGATGAACGTTTTCGAAACTTTTTGTCAAGCTACCAGAGGGGTATTCCATAAAACTAGTTTAGAAAACAAGCCAGGCTTATTTTGGTTAGTCAGGCTTATTTTCAGTGACTTCCGTTCCATAAAGCTAACTGAAAATAGTTCAAACTCAGTTACCCTGGCAACTTATGCTGGGAAACTAACCTGATCCAGGGCAGGCTAATTGTCAGGCTAAGCCTAGCTTGATGCATAACCAGAATACCCTTAACACTGACCTGTGCGTGGAATGTGATGATATTACATCAGACTCTCTGGCATAATGCAATTTCATATCATGTAACCATTATCAGTCTAAAAATTAAAGCAAATGCACTTTAATAATAAATGTAATACATTTGAACATACAAAAAGTGTAACAAATGCAAAAAACTGAAGTTACATTTGTTTAGTTGGTGTGATCGTTGTAATAATAAATTAAATGTCTATAAATAGGGAGCTCAAACCATATGTGTCGGACGCATAATCATGGCGTCATTTCATTTGTAAGGTGGGGGATGAGGTATCGATAATCATATGCAGGGCATTTCAAAGAGAATGTACTTTCAGGGACAGGGCAGACCCGTTGGCATTTTCTGACAACTACCTGCTTGAGCGGTATGGATTCGAGGGAAGGGACAGCATATATATTTGTAGATGACATTGTAGTTTCATGTGCTGTACTTGCTACATAAAATTGCCTGTCTGAGGAGAGGCAACCAAGTATGGCTGTAGAGGAAGACTGGGGTATTGAAGAAATTGTCGAGGACACTGAAACAGGAAGGGTGACCATACGTTCTCTTTTCCCCGGACATGTCCTCTTTGATTACCGTTGTTTCAGCAACACTGTATTGTGCTAGCTACACAAACGCAGAGTTTTTTTCATAGTCGAACGCAGATTTTCTTTCAGAATAATAGCGCTCATTCCAATGCATGAAATAATCGTTGTAAATTCATTTTAAAGCTAGTGAATTATAATCAAATCAAATTATGTTGTGTGTTTAAGGAACTATTAAAATAGTTTGTTAGGAAAAAAAGATTAATGTTCTTAATAACGATTGTTAAAGATATGCAGTACACTAAATGTTATATTGTCTCATTTAAACTAAACCATTCCTCGTGCCGAAACATGTGCTATGGATACATGTTCAATAGGATGTGTTTAACCCAAATATAGTCTCAAACCCTCGAACACTTGAGGCAGTATAGCCAACAAAATTTTATGTGATATAATTCACTATCTTTAAAATGAATTTACAACCATTATTTCATGCAATGGAATGGGCGCCATTATTCTGAAACAATTTTTTTATTTTTTATTCACTTAAATTGCTGCTGTCAAAGTTAGTCATTGTTCTCTCACACACAAACACACACGTCAATGTATTGTGACAAATATTGTATTTGACTTTCATGGATTATAGTAATGTGCATGGCGGCGCACCATCGATTGCCTACTGGGAAGTAGTTGCTACACATTTAAACGATCAGCAATTTCTTGCCAGCCTTTCTCTTTTGTTTGATTAATTGCTGCGGTGTTCCTTTTTTGGTAATCATATGTTTCGAAAAGCAAACGCTGCTCACTCGCGGTGAACATCGCTGCTCTTTCTTTCCCCTTATTTGCCATGGTAAATTGATGAATCTATGCTCCACCATCAGGGCTTCTTAAGAATGGCGTGCACGCGCTATTAGCTAGACTATTTGAACCTAGTTTGAATTAGTGAGATCACATGAGCTTCAACTTACAGTTATGGAACCGATTTGAGCGCAGCTGCTTAGTTCG
>JACXGM010042381.1:0-10057 GCA_016801145.1 Umbra pygmaea
GTGCCCTTGCCTGTCACCGTGCCCTTGCCTGTCACCGTGCCCTTGCCTGTCACCGTGCCCTTGCCTGTCATTGTGCCCTTGCCTGTCATTGTGCCCTTGCCTGTCACCGTGCCCTTGCCTGTCACCGTGCCCTTACCTGTCACCGTGCCCTCACCTGTCACCGTAACCTTGCCTGACCATGACCCTTCAGTGGTACCTAACCCTGTCCACGAGCCTGCCCTCGTCCCTGAGCCTGCCCTTGTCCCAGTGCCTGCCCTTGTCATAGAGCCTGCCCTTGTCCCAGTGCCTGCCCTTGTCATAGAGCCTGCCCTTGTCCCAGTGCCTGCCCTTGTCCCAGTGCCTGCCCTTGTCCCAGTGCCTGCCCTTGTCCCAGTGCCTGCCCTTGTCCCAGTGCCTGCCTTTGTCCCAGTGCCTGCCTTTGTCCCAGTGCCTGCCTTTGTTCCAGAGCCTGCCTTTCTTCCAGAGCCTGCACTTCTTCCAGAGCCTGCTCCTTTCTCAGTGCCATGTCCTGCTCCTGTCCCTGTGCCAGTGTCTGCCCCTGTCCCCGTGCCGGTGTCTGCCCCTGTCCCCGTGCCGGTGTCTGCCCCTGTCCCCGTGCCAGTGTCTGCCCCTGTCCCCGCTCCGGTGCTTATCCCCGGGTCTACGCCTGCCCTGGTCTCTGTGCCCCTCTCTGTGTCTGTCTGTTTGTCTGTGTCTGTTTGTGGTATGTTCTTCCAGGTTCCTGGGTCTGCTGTGGTTCCGGTGCCTGGTCCGCCTTTGCCGTGGCCCTCCAAACCCCCTCCGGCCTGGCCGCCTCCCGCGGGGCAGTTGATTCCGCCTTTGTCGGCCCGGACTCTGCCTGTGCCGCCTGCCTGGCCTCCGCCTTGTCCTTCACTTCTGCCTGGCTCGGCCGGACCTCCACCTTCCCGGACTCTGCCATCCAGCCCGTCGTTGCTGCCTCCCTCCTCCGGACCACCGGTGATTCTTCGTCCCTCCGGTCTGCTGCTGCAGCCTCCGCCCTCTGGCCCACCGTTGCTGCTTCATCCCTCCGGTCTACTACTGCTGCGTCCGCCCTCCGCCTGCCAGGGCTCCATCCACCTGCCTGTTCTGCTCGTCTGCTTTGCCCTGGTGTGTCTCCGCCGCCCTGGTTTCTGCCGCTACGGTCTCCTGCCTGGGTCTTTTGCCGCCTGCTGTCCTGTGGCTTGTCGGCTGTTTGGCGCCTCAGGAGCTGTGCCTTAAGGGGGGGGTTCTGTAACATTCCCCAGTTCCTCTTCCTTGGGAACTACAGCTTCCCTATTCTTGGCCACTCAGAACTACATTTCCCATAACCCAGACTCAATTATCCAAATTCAGTACAATTATCCAAATTCAGTTTTATCCTGTTTAGAATAAACAGTGTTCTTCATTCTTTGGGAGTGTTCATTACATAGCTACATTAAGGATTCTAGTGGTAAATGTGGATATGGCAATTAATCCGGATTTTCACAAATCAAAATAGTAAAGTTAACCACTCAGGGAGGGGTTAACTGACCCAAAATGAACTGTGAAGGTTTTCACAAATCAGAATAGTGAGGTTAACCACTCAGGGAAGGGTTAACTTAGCCAAACTACATTGTGAAAGTTTTCACAAATCAAGCTCAATCTAAAACAAGTATTTTTCTAGCATGTCAAGGTGACACTGGGTTCAGTCTTCTAAGTGACCGAGGTTTGGAACTATAAGCAATTTAAAATTAAAAGTGAAAATTAAAAAAACACTGCTTTCGGACCGATGGACTGCGACACACAAAGGATATGAGATATTATTTGCATGTCTATAACACTGCACTGCGGGACCGCGGCCAAATGAAACCAAAATATCAAACCGCAAACTATCTCTACTGCGGTCCCATACATGTCGTTTAGATAGTTTGAAATGGTTGATGAAGTTGCAACAGGGATTTCAATGAAGTCAGTGATGAGGGCAATATTTTATTTCTTATTTAACCTTTATTTAACCAGGTAAGCATGTTAAACCGTTTCTCATTTACGGAAAGTCAATTTACCTGTGTTTCTTCCTGCACCATGGTGTGCCAATTTCTGAATTACATTTTGGATGAAGAAGCACTGATATTGAGACGTGCTTTCAGACATGAGAGGGGGTTTCGGGACAGATCCAACCAGTGGTGTAGTCTACATGATACACAGGTATACGCTGTACACTCACTAGGAAAGCTCAAGGAATTCCGCATATACCACAGGGCGAGCATCCGGTTTGGCAAAGTGACGCAAATGTGGAAGTGCCTTAAACCTCCATTCCACCTGAATTCCAGCTGGGAGCGATAAGTCTGGTTGCAAAAAGTGTTCGGTTTCTGTAATAGTCTATGAGAATGAGAGACACTTCTCACTTGATTCTGTAAACATTTTCATAATCAGTATATGGTCTCAATCGCTAGATTTAAGCCTTCTGCAATACATAATGATGTTCATTTTTTAGAATTATGGTCCTGTTGATCGGCGATAAAGCAAAGTGTCATTTAGGGCGTGGCTATGGCGTTTAGTTGTACGACAAGACACTCAAAGGAGTTGGCAGGTTTTTTTTGGTAAGTAACTTACATTTTGTTTTACTGTTTTTCGTTAGCATCCCAATTAATATCAGTTAGTTAGCTAGATTACTCCTTCTCGTCTAAAATCGTCACATCCGCAACCAAGATCTCTGCGCCAGTAACTGCAAATTTGATGATCCAAATCAAAAGCCTTACCCAAACCCTAACCTTAACCACTCAGAAACCTTGCTGTTAACTCCATGTAACATGTGTTATGTCTACGCTATTTACTGTTCTTGCAGTAATTTTGGAAGTAAGCATAACTTGAAGAGGCGTAACTTGAAGTCTTGCAGGCGTAACTTGAAGTCTTGCAGGATGCAGACATATACTATTGGCCATGTAGGATGCAGTCTTCGAAGTCTGCGGCCTTCGAAGGATGCAGCCTTCACATTTACCCCTTTTCGACCAAAGCTGGCTCTGGTTCAAAATTAGTGTTGGTTAAACTTGCGAACCTTCTCAGAACCTGTTTGTTTTTTCACACACTAGAGAGCCCAGAGAACGACGTCGTTACGTCACTGTGTACGTCGCCATACGTCTTAGCTTTCCCAGAAACGCTAGCGCCAACTTCAAGCATAACAACAACAATGGCGGACTACACTGTGTTTCTGCAAATGTTTCTCCTGGCTTTGCATTCCTATATTGTGATCTAAAGAAGACGGATCGAACAAATTTGTGGTGCTCGTCTGGAATATTATGGACAGAGGTTACATTCGAGAAGAAAGGTAATTATCTAACATGTTTCAATTCGTATTATTGGTGTTAGCTCTTGTTGGAAGCAAATGCATGGCTGCTAGCTCTAACGGCCCTAATGTTAGCTACAGTAACTACCGGTACCGCAGAATACATATCAGTTGATTACATTAGAAAAAAATTATTGATACACTGATTTTTGTCTTTACAGGCAACATTAGTATTGTAGCACATGGCAAGACGGAGATCGCCTGTTGTCTGGGCACACCCACGATCTCGCCACTGGTGGGACACAATCGTTCCGGATTTCAACGCTCAACAATTTGTCCAGAATTTCAGAGTGTCGAGGGAGTCATTTGAGTACATCTGCGGTCGAGTCAGGCCTGACAGTAACACAAATTACTGTATGTGTGTCCCAAAAGAAAGAGAGTGGCAATTGCCATCTGGAAACTGGCCAGCGGCAGCGAATACAGGACCATAAGCCATCTCTTTGGGGTAGGCCTAAGCACTGTGTTTAACTGTGTTTGGGACTGTATTCAGGGTGTTTGGGACTGTATTCAGGTTTGGGACAGGGTGTTGCTTCCTGTGCACATTACATGTCCTGATGCTGACAAGTTTGTAGAACTGGCCACATTCTTTCAGAATCGTTGGAGAGTACCATGTACCATGATGTATGCGTTGGCTATCCAGGTAGTGTTCACGACGCAAGAGTACTGAGACAGTCGCATTTGTGGGAAGCCCTAAATGTTGGGGAGTTATTAGGCCAAAACAAAATGAAAATTTCTGGCTGTGATGTTGGACATTACCTAATTGGTGACCCAGCTTACCCCTTGCAGAACTGGCTCATGAAGCCCTTTTCAGACACTGGCAGACTGACAAATGAACAACAGACCTACAACTACAGGCTGAGCAGTGCACGGTCAGTTGTGGAAATGTGTTTTGGGAGACTAAAAGGTCGATTGAGGTGCCTCCTAAAAAGAAATTACTGCAAGCTGGAGCTGAGCAAGCAAATGACACTTGCCTGCTCTGTGCTTCACAACATTTGTGAGGAACATGGGGACAACTTTAAAGATGAGCACCAAGACAGGCCTATAAACATTCAACCTCCTGTCCAGGCGTTACCTGAACATGGTAATCAAGAAGGGGCTGACATCAGAGCTACATTAATACACTACTTTTGTAGAGGAAATGAATAATTTTTTTGTCTTACAGCACCACTGCCATATATTCATAGTTCTACCTGTGTTCCGTTTTTGTTAAATCATTATACTGTCAACACCAGATGCAACATTTTTGCTTTCTTGCTGAGTTAAGTTCCGTCTTTCTGGTGTCTTGAAATGCATCAGAGTTTGTGTGCACAGGTGTAAATAAAACTTTTTTTAAATTTGATTACTAGCATTTGTTTCTCTGATTAAGCATACTTAAGCAGACTTGTTTATTTAGATGTTTATTTTTAAAAAGGTACACTTTACAAATCTTCCCCAAATAATTAAGTGTGTGCAGTGCAATGTGTGCAATATTGTTCTTTCTGTTCAGTAACAGTCATCGGTGGGATTGGCTCTCCATGTCTTAAAAAGGTCTTAAATTTAACTTACTAAAACTTGCAAGAACCCTGCATAATACATACACACCATGTTTGGAGGAGTAATGGCACTGCACATCACCCTAAAAACACCATACCAACAGTGAAGTTTGGAGGTGGGAACATCATGGTGTGGGCCGGCTTTTCAGCAAATGATACTGGCAAACTTCACATAATTGAAGGAAAGTTGAATTGGCAAATTTACAGAGACATTCTTGACAAAAATCTGCTGCCATCTACCAGGATGAGAAAGATGGAATAAGGGTGGACACTTCAGCAAGACAACGATCCCAAACACACAGCCAAGGAAACTTTCAATTGGTTTCAAAGAAAGAATATAAAGCTGCTATAATGGCCCAGCCAATCACCTGACTTAAATCCCATTGAAAATCTATGGAAAGAACTGAAGATCAAGATTCATAGAAGAGGCCCATGGAACCTTCAAGATTTGAAGACTGTTTGTGTGGAAGATAGGGCCAAAATCACACTAGAGTAATGCATGCGACTAGATTCTCCATACAGGAGGCATCTTGAAACTGTCATTACCAACAAAGGCTTTTGTACAAAGTATTAAATTAATATCAGTAAGCGTGTTCAATACTATTTCACATTATTACACAACTAAATTTCTGAACTTATTTGTTTTGGTTTCTTTGTATGAATGGATTACTTGGGTTGTTACCAACATCTGGTGAAAATTGCATGTCAATAGCACCTTTTTGAAATAATTCTTACTGAGAAAAATGGTGACGTGTGTAATACTTATTTCACCCGCTGTATAAAATTAACAAGCATTCTTTCAGGATGCTCTCAATTACATGTAGATGCAATAGTGAGTATGTGGTGCTCATGGGGTGTCACTATGGGATGGGTGGGGATGAGTCTGGGAGGGAAAAATCACAGTATACTCATTACAAAAAAGTAGACTACCTACACCACTGGATCAGACCCAAATTTCTGTGCAGACTGCTGGGTCCCAAAATTCAGCACCGCACAGTGCAAAGCCATGCTCTCACCATCCCACAGATCATCTCTGTGGCACTGCACTTTTTTGCAAGTGGCATGTTTTATATGCCGTGGGAGATGCCAAAATTCTAAATAAAGGCACTATTTGCCATACTGTCAGAAGTGTGTGTTTGGCACTGAAGTTCTTGGCACACATCTTTATCACCTTCCCTGGCCACAGAAGAATGTGCTTAATCAAAGAGGATTTCTGCAAGATTGCAGGTAACATGAATTCCAGATTACAAAAAAGCGTAACGTTGGAACAGTCACAGGATACTCAGACTATTTTGTGTTACAGCTTTCCCTAATGTCATTGGTGCACTGGACTGCACACAGATCCACATTAAATGCCCCTCCCGGGCCCATGAGGGAGATTATGTCAATAGATAATCTTTCCACAGTATCAAAGTTTAGGTAAAAAATATATAAAACATATTCTCACATTGTGGATAAGGATTTGTAATTAGGCCTAGTCTTTAGGGTAAATTTCCTGACAAACATTGATTTTAAATGGTAGGCTACTCAAAGACACTTTACAATAAACCAGCACATTTAGCACATAAAGAGAGACGGGGGAATCAGTGTCTCCATTTTTGCTACATCTACAAGACAGGACCTACGGCGAGCCTTCCCTCGTCTCCTCTGTGCTCTACTTCTATTGGATAGTCGCGTCGCGTTCAGCGGATTAATTTGCATAACGGTACGGATCCACTTTTCCGTGCTACACTTCTGTCGCGTCGCACCTCGCTCTATTCCTACGGGTGACGTCATGCGACTTAAACATCCCTGCATAGCATCCCGGGAAGGCAGCACTGCATTTGAGAAAATGTTGCGCGACAGAAAAGATGAAAATTCCCAGCTTTATGCAAAGGAGACGGGGGGAAGGCTCGTGGTGAATCAACGGAGAAACTGATGGTTGCTGTAGCCCGCAACTGTATTTGAGGAACACCCATTAACGTACGAATGGAGGGTAGCCTTGCTACAACACCCGACTGCCGTGTCGGACAAGTGGATCCGTACCGTAAAGCTGTGCATCGACCAGCTTCTTTGTCATGCAACATTTTCTCAAATGCAGCCCCGCCTTCCCAGGATGCTTTGCGGGCGCGTTGACGTCACCCATAGGAATAGAGCGAGGTGCGACGCGACAGAAGTGTAGCACGGACAAGTGGATCTGTACTGATACGGTACGGATCCACTTTTCCGACACGACTGGAGCGTGGTGTTGGGTGTTGTTGCAAGGCAACCCTCCATTAGTACGTTGATGGGTGTTCCTCAAATACAGCTGCGGGCTACAGCCACCATCAGTTTCTCCAGTGATTCACCGTGAGCCTTCCCCCGTCTGCTCTGTGCTCTACTTCTATTGGATAGTCGCTTCGCGTTCAACGGATTCATTTGCATAAAGCTGGGAATTTTCATCTTTTCTGTCGCGCAACATTTTCTCAAATGCAGTGCCGCCTTCCCGGGATGCTATGCGGGCACGTTGAAGTCGCGTGACGTCACCCATAGGAATAGAGCGAGATGCGACGCGACAGACAGTCGTGTCGGAAAAGTGGATCCGTACCGATAGGAATAGAGCGAGATGCGACGCGACAGAAGTGTCGCACGGACAAGTGGATCTGCACCTTGAGTCAAGCTGCGCTGTTTCAGTTATCCTGGATTTCTTTATTCTACTTTTGTGCAATAGCCCGCTGATCTACTTACAGTGGGTACGGAAAGTATTCAGACCCCTTTTAAATGTTCACTTTTTCTGTCATTGCAGTCATTTGATAAAATCAAAAAAGTTCATTTTTTTTCTCATGTTTCTCATGAATATACACTCAGCACCCCATCCTGACAGAAAAAAAACAGAAATGTAGAAATGTATTAAAAAAGAAAAACTGAAATCACATGGTCATAAGTATTCAGACCCTTTGCTGTGACACTCATATTTAACTCACATGCTGTCCATTTCTTCTGATCCTCCTTGAGATGGTTCTACTCCTTCATTGGAGTCCTGCTGTGTTTAATTACACTGATTGGACTTGATTAGGAAAGGCACACACCTGTCTATAGAAGACCTTACAGCTTACAGTGCATGTCAGAGCAAATAAGAATCATGAGGTCGAAGGAATTACCAGAGGAGCTCAGAGACAGAATTGTGGCAAGGCACAGATGTGGCCAAGGTTACAAAATAATTTCTGCAGCACTCAAGATTCCTAAGAGCACACTGGCCTCCATAATCCTTAAATGGAAGAAGTGTGGGACAACCAGAACTCTTCCTAGACCTGGCCGTCCAGCCAAACTGAGCAATCGTGGGAAAAGAGCCTTGGTGAAAGAGGTAAAGAACAAACCAAGGATAACTGTGGCTGAACTCCAGAGATGCAATAGGGAGATGGGAGAAAGTTCCACAAAGTCAACTATCACTGCAGCCCTCCACCAGTCAGGGCTTTATGGCAGAGTGGCCTGACGGAAGCCTCTCCTCAGTGCAAGACATATGAAAGCCTGCATAGAGTTTGCCAAAAAACACAAGAAGGACTCCCAGACTATAGATTCTCAGGTCTGATGAGACCGAGATTGAACTTTTTGGCGTTAATTTTAAGCGGTATGTGTGGAGAGAACCAGGCACTGCTCATCACCTGCCCAATACAATTCCAACAGTGAAACATGGTGGTGGCAGCATCATGTTATGGGGCTGTGTTTCAGCTGCAGGGAGAGGACGACTGGTTGCAATTGCAGGAAAGATGAATGCGGCCAAGTACAGAGATATCCTGGAAGAAAACCTCATCCAGAGTGCTCAGGACCTCAGACTGGGCCGAACGTTCACCTTCCAACAAGACAATGACCATAAGCACACAGATAAAATAATGAAGGAGTCGCTTTGGAACAACTCTGTGTCCATTCTTGACTGGCCCAGCCAGAGCCCTGACCTAAACCCAATTAAGCATCTTTGGAGAGACCTGCAAATGGCTGTCCACCAACGTTCACCATCCAACCTGACGGAACTGGAGAAGATCTGCAAGGAAGAATGGCAGAGGATCCCCAAATCCAGGTGTGATAGACTTGTTGCATCATTCCCAAGAAGACTCATGGCTTTACTAGCTCAAAAGGGTGCTTCTACTCAATACCGAGCAAATGGTCTGAATACTTAAGACCATGTGATATTTCAGTTTATCTTTTTTAATAAATTTGCTATTATTTCTACATTTCTGTTTTTTCTGTCAATATGGGGTGCTGAGTGTACAATAATGAGAAATCAAATGAACTTTTTTGATTCTATCAAATGGCTGCAATGACACAAAGAGTGAAAGATTTTAAGGGGTCTGAATACTTTCCGTACCCACTGTATACTAGCCTATATACACTCACCTAAAGGATTATTAGGAACACCCATTCAATTTCTCCTTAATGCAATTATCTTCTCAACCAATCACATGGCAGTTGCTTCAATGCATTTAGGGGTGTGGTCCTGGTCAAGATAATCTCTTGAACTCCAAACTGAATGTCAGAATGGGAAAGAAAGGTGATTTAAGCAGTTTTGAGTGTGGCATGGTTGTTGGTGCCAGATGGGCCATTCTGAGTATTTCACAATCTGCTCAGTTACTGGGATTTTCACGCACAACCATTTCTAGGGTTTACAAAGAATGGCAGTCCTGTGGGCGAAAATGCCTTGTTGATGTTAGAGGTCAGAGGAGAATGAGCCAACTGTTTCAAGCTGATAGAAGGGCATATTTTACTGAAATAGCCACTCGTTACAACCGAGGTATGCAGCAAAGCATTTGTGAAGCCACAACACGCACAACCTTGAGGCGGATGGGCTACAACAGCAGAAGACCCCACTGGGTACCACTCATCTCCACTACAAATAGGAAAAAGAGGCTACAATTTGCAGGAGCACACCAAAATTTGACAGTTGAAGACTGGAAAAATGTTGCCTGATCTGATGAGTCTCGAATTCTGTTGAGACATTCAGATGGTAGAGTAAGAATTTGGCGTAAACAGAATGAGAACATGGATCAATCAATCAATCAAATTTATTTTATAAAGCCTTTTTTACAACAGCAGTTGTCACAAAGTGCTTTGACAGACACCCGGCCCGAGACCCCCAAAAGCAAGCAACACAAGTGATGCACAGTGGCTAGGAAAAACTCCCTAGTAGGAGGGACCTAGGAAGAAACCTAGAGAGAGGCCAGACTCAAGGGGGTGGCCAGTCCTCTTCTGGCTGTACCGGGTGGGGGATCTG
>JACXGM010042399.1:0-10125 GCA_016801145.1 Umbra pygmaea
GTCATAAGAATGAGGGAACAATTACATAAAGTATATCACTGAAGATATTTCTGTATATACTGTACAGCAACATTACCTGTTTTGCTATGGAATAATGCAGACAATAGATGTGACAATGTTTCTGTTCAGAACAGGTCGGACTCTTTGTCCAGCCTCTCTAAGTGAAAGGCCATGATTGATAACGTGATCAATACCAGTTGCCCGAATTTCATCCAAAACCTGAGCCCTTCTAACTATACCTCCACCCTCCACCTCGCACTCAGACTCCTCTGACCCCTCTTCCTCTCACTCCCATCTGCCTTAGACCTCTTCCATCCATGTTGGCAAAGAACAACACAGATGCTGAACTTTTTAGGGCCAAAGTGTCAAACAGGTGCTTTAGTGACTTCATACTGATGTAGATGTTTTCTAATTGTTAGGAACAGATGGTTTCTGTTTGGTTACCATAGCTAAAACAATGGAGTTTGGACTGCTTGAATGACATCCGTGTTAACTGTTCTGCAAAAGGGTGGGGAAAATGTGTCAATCCAATGAGAAAGGGTTAACACATTTGAAAGAAATGTCTTCTGCTCTGCTGAGACAGAGATGATGAAAACCGAGTGGATCCCAGTTTCTTTAAGCAGGTCAAAGCAATCAAGATAAACTGTAATCTGCCCAGTCCACCCAGTGACTCCACCCACTCTGCCCACTCCAACCACTCCACATAGTTACTCAGCACACTCTACATAGTTAGTCCACCCACTCTAACCACCCCAGCCAGTTACTCTGCCCACACTCTGCCCACTCCAACCACACCCCACATTTATTCCACCAACTCCGACCACTCCACACAGTTACTCCACCCACTCCAGCCAGTTACTCCGCCCACTCCAGCCAGTTATACAACCCACTCCAACCAGACCACACAATTACACCAGTCACTCTGACCACTCCAGCCAGTTTTTCTGCTCAATCCACCACACAGCAAAATCACCAGTGTTAAATTAACTCTGAGAGTGTTAAAGTAACACTCTCAAAGTAACACTCTCAGTGTTTATATATGTAACACTCTCAGTGTTTAACACTCTCAGAGTTGATTTAACACTGGAGATTTTGCTGTGCAGCTCCACCCACTCCACTCAGTTACTCCACCCACTCCACTCAGTTACTCCACCCACTCCACTCAGTTACTCCACCCACTCCGGGTGGCCACAAGAACACTTCACAATTTCTCTAGAAATTGTACTTATGTAGTTTGTAATGTTTTCTGTATAGGATATTTTACTTCCCATTTTAGTTCAGTTAAGCAGCCCTAAATCACATGAAATACGTTCTGAGGGAACTAATTTGTAAAACCGAAATATGTGAAATATATACGTATGAGAGGGTCAATTACGTTTGTAGGGAACTGAATTGAACACTCGAATAACGTTAAATATGAACATATGAAGATCATGACGTAGCATGTAAATAGCGTAGTTTTTGATAGGGTGGAGGTCGGGGATGGTGGATGGGCGTATAAATCTGCGACTTGCATGCCAGTGTTCGCGAGTTCAAATCCAGACCGGCACTTTGTGTGTGTGTTTTGTTCTACATTGCTTGCATCATGCAGACATGTGATTATCGGTTTTTGTAAAGTTAACCCTAGCCTTAATTCTAACCTTAACCTCAGTAATGTCATATCTAACCTTAACCGTTAGTAACCTCATGCCTATCCTTAACGTTAGTAGCCTCATGTATAAATCTTTGACTTGCATGCCAGTGTTCGCAAGTTCAAATCCAGACCGGCACTTTGTGTGTGTGTTTTGTTCTACATTGCTTGCGTCATGCAGACATGCGATTATCGGTTTTTGTAATGTTAACCCTAACCTTAATTCTAACCTTAACCTCAGTATTGTCATATCTAACCTTAACCTTTAGTAACCTCATGCCTAACCTTAACGTTAGTAACCTCATGCCTAACCTTAACCGTTAGTAGCTCCTAATACCTAACCTTAACTGTGAATGTTGCAATATAATTTAGAACGCTATGGAATGTGTGGAATGTTCTCGCATAAATCCGCTAAACAAAATGTACCGGAGCAACGTAATTGAAGTACAATTATAGCCTAATAACGAAACGTGCAGTTCAAATGTTAAAAACCCTAAATATGTTGGCATATAACGTAATTCAGGTTTTTAAAATAGTTTCCTAAGAACGTAATTTGGGAGATATTCTGAGATGTACGGTTGCAGTGAAGACTAATAATTACTGTAGTGTGTATGTGGTCTTGTTTTGTTTACTATGATAACATAGAAACACACACAGAGCGTGGAAGAATGCTAGGGTAATATAAGTGAATAGTATCATAAACGTAATCCAATATTTCATGCTTTCATATAATCCCCTTTTCTATGGTGACACCCCCGACCAGAGTGACTAATCATGTATAATGCTGACACTGAAAAGGCAGACACACAAACAAAATTCCCACTTCTTCTTCTCCTCTTGACCCAAATGAACTCCTGTTTCTGCTCTCAAAAGTAGCATACACACAAAGAGGCTCCAGATGTCTAATTGGAGAGACAAAAATAGACTAACAACGTTAACCCAGGAACCACAAACTGCTCCGTAATCAGATGAGCAGCCTGTTGCTGTCTATGTGAGAACAACAACCAAATGGCCTACATTTTAGATGAAAGTCTGACTCGAACATTAATGCAGACACAAATGCTCAGGTGGGCAGTAATTTCGACACTCTCACAGAGTAAACAAGGCACACAAGCAATGGTTAATCTCAGAGGTTACCTCTAAGGTTTATGAAAAAGTGTGTTTCTTACAAGAGACACTCTAATCTCAATCAAAGTCTGGGAATGGTTGTGATATCTCTTTTAATGTCAAGCTTTTACACAATTTTAATAATTCTGTACGCCACCACAAAAGAATGGAAACTAAAAAACTGACATGAAATTGAAGTGCGGAATTTGAACTTTAGTAAATAATATTGTATGAAACGTTTAGGAATTGCAACCATTTCATACAAATGGCCCATAATTTCAGGGGCTCAAATGTAATTGGAATGAACAAAATCGTAAATAAAATGTTATTTAAAATTTTCTTTGTCAAGAATCCTTTGCAGGTAATGACTTCTTAAAGTCTGGAACATGGAGATCACCAAATATTGGATTTCCTGCTGATGCTTTGCCAGGCCTTTACTGCAGCTGTCTTCAGTTGTTGTTTGTGGTTCTTTCTGCCGTAAGTTTTGTCTCCAGCAATTGAAATGTATGCTAGGTCGGTTTGAGATCAGGTGATTGACTTGGCCATTGCAGAATATTCAACTTATTTGCCTATATGATTGGGTTGCTTTGGCAGTATGGTTTAGGTCACTGTCTGTCTGTAAAGTAAAGTGCCGTCCAATTTTCTTGGCTAAATTACGCTGAATCTAAGCAGACAATATATCCCTATACACTTCAGAATTCATCTGGCTGCTTCTGTCTTCTGTCACATCATCAATAAACACTAGTGACTCAGTGCCATTGGAAGCCATGCATGCCCATGCCATCGCACTGCCTTTCTATTCTTGAGGCTTATGAATGGCTTGCACCTTGTGGTGAATCCTCTTTATTTGCTCTAATGAATTCTTCTCTTAATGGTAGACTTGGAAAATGATATGCCTACCTCCTGGAGAATGTTCTTCACTTGGCTGTATGTGATGAATGGGTTTTTCTTTACCATGGAAAGGATCCTACACTCTAAAAAAAACAAAAGGTTCTCAATAGCACTAAAAGTGGTTCATGGCTTGCAATCATAGGGGAACCACTTTAAGTGCTATATAGCACATATCTTTAAAAATGGTGCCATGTAGAACCATAAGACGTGCCATATAGCACCTTAAGCACCTCATAGAACCGCTGAAGAACCGCTGGAGGAGTAGTGGTGCTATATAGCACCTTAACTATTTAAAGAACCTGTTAAGCCCAGTTTGGTTCTTCAGCAGTTCTTTGGGGTGGTTAAGGTGTTATATTGAACCTCTTATGGTTCTACATAGCACCATTTTTAAAGATAGGTGCTATATAGCACTTAAAGTGGTTCCCCTATGATTACAAGCCATGAACCACTTTTAGTGCTATTTAGAACCTTTTGTTTTTAGAGTGTACGATCATCCACCACTGTTGTCTTTTGTTTACTTCCAGGCCTTTTTTGTTTTGCCAAAGCTCACCCGGGCATTCTTTTTTTCTCAGAATGTACCAAATTGTAGATTCGGCCACTCCTAATTTACCTGCTAGCTCTCTGATGGATTTTTCTTTTTTTTTTGCAGCCTAAGGATGTCCTGTTTCACTTGCATTGAGAGCTCATTTGACCGTATATTGTTGGCATAGGCGGAAATCCCAGGGGAAACTTGAGACAAATATGATTTGTTCCCACCAAAGTATCACTGTACACATGAGTTTGTAATTTCAATAGTATTAATTATACAGCTTGAATGCTAAAAAGTGCATTTCTGTTTCAAAAATTACCAACCCCCGCCCTTTGCCTCACAGTGGTTTGACCCCCTCCCCCCAACCATCAGCAACTACACATCATACAGGTACTGTAACTCACCTTCAGAGTATCTTCATTCTTTTGCAAATTTAAATAAGCCCCAATTCAATTACAACAAAATGAATAAGACATTTTCTAGTTCTAGAGACTCAACTGCAAAAAATCACTCTCTTTTTAAAGAGACAGTGTACAATTTCCCCCATTAAACATCTCAATTGCAAAACACAGTTCTTTACAGTTAATCAGAATGATATAACATGCATTATATACATTTTGTCTTTCCTCCAAACAACCACTACCACAACCAAGTGTTTTTAGCTAAATTTGAGTCAATGAGCAAAGCTAGCAATGCAGTGTTCCTTAGCTGGCGAGGTGAGTAGTCGTGTCTACCGTCTTAAAGGCACTCAATGCACCACGCATTTTTCAGTTCACCAAAATGCAAAGTAACAACCCTAGTAGCCTAATGTCTCAAAGACTAGTTGATCAAATGTTCATAAGAAAGAAGTGAAATGCTAATGGAAATTTTTCATAATGTCATTAGGCAGAGCAGGAAACAGATAGAACAAACACAGCGGAGCTGGGGACAGATAGCCAGAAACAGACTGGCAGAAACCAAGATTATCAGGTAAGTTTGTTCAGTCTTTGTTTGGCAACATTATGAAATGTCTTTTTTAGACTTGTAAAATGGGGACATAATTGGACAGTGCCATGCCATGGATAACTCAAAGGAACTCTTCTATAACTACTATTATTAGTAGCATTATAATGATTTAAACATTTTATCAAGTTGGGACAACCCTTCAGTTAACTACCTATCAATTATCCAGTAGTAGTAATTATGGTTCCTCGACATAAATGTAACATATTACAACGTCGGTTACAGCACTGCTTTTGGTGTCCCCCTCAAGAATTGCTCTTGAGAAAATTGTATTTGTCCCCCCCAAAGGGGATATCAGAGTTTCACCCCTGGTTGTGGGTTCACAGCAGTGAAGGACTGGGTAGACGCCAGAGGGGCCGCGGGCCCTCGAGGACCGTTTCATAGTGCCGCATGATTGTCACAGCCATGTGGCCCCTTTAATTGTAAGCGACAGCCCATATCATTTCTCTCGGCCCCCTTTCAAGCGACAATATTAATGTTCTTGTGCTGCGCTCCCCCCCCTGCTGGTGGGCCGCTGGTGGGTGGAAAGGCTGTTTTTTGTCCCGAGTCCTTCACTGGTTCACAGCAACAGCTTCCAAATGCAAATGCCACACCCGGAATCCACTCCAGACCTTTTACCTGCTTAATTGATGAGGAAATAATGAAGGAAGAGCCCATAACTGTCCAGGAAATGGCTTTTGAGTCAATTGTCCAATTACGTTTGGTCCCTTGAAAAAGAGGGGGCTACATATCAAAGAGCTGTAAGTCCTAAACCCTTCTTCTAATTTGGATGAATGCCCTAAAATTAAAGCTGAGAGACTGCACTTTAAGCACATATTCGTAATTTAACTATACCATGAATATATTTTGGTGAAGTGCCAAAACAACGAAACTTGTGTCAGTGTCCAATAATTTCATACCTAACTGTATATCCAGTGATTAGTGCTTTTGGCCTCTACCAAACCTAGGTTAGGTCAGAGTGTTCTGTGTGCTGGATGAGTGACAAGTTCTAACAAAGTCAGGTCTGAATCAGAAGTCTTAATTTGCTTTAGAATCAGATGATTTAATGGGGCAGATGTCTGTGAGTCACATTTTTAACAATGCACAGCAACAATGTTATACAAGGATACTGTGTGTTTGAGTTAGGTAGTTAGGTAGTACATACAGTACTGTATATCAAAAGTTAACATTAGAAGATAAGTAGGATATTAATTCCAGCAGGATAGGTTTTCACGAAGTCTTAAACCACGCAGTTATCACTGAATATCTAATTAGTCACTGGGCATACTTACAGTATTTTCATTTACAGTATACTTTTCCTGGTCAAAAGGGCTACACGTTGTTATTATTATAATTTTATTATTATTATTATTAATATTTCTATTTTCAAATAGTTTTTGCAGTGTTTTGGGTCATTATTGTGCTGAAAATTGTGTTTGGTCCAAAACTGATATTTCTAAGACTGTTGAGGTGTATACATCAATGTATGAGAAATATCCCTAATCCTGAGCATGAACTTCCTTCTGTCCCTGAAGGAACTGATTTGTAGGTCATTTTAATCAACTGTGAACAGCATTTTGGGTCTTCAACCAATTTTTTTACCAAGTATTCTTCCTGCCAACTTTGTAATTATGTCCCATGACTATTCCCCAGCCAGAATTAGCGAGAGAGAAGGAACGCCAGGTAAGAACGAATGCCAGGTTCTTGAGTAAGAAGGATTACAGTAAAGGCAGATTGGAATGGCATTTCAGTTCTAGGGTAAGATTATGTGGTCTGGAACACTGTTGTTTCCTTCCAAATGTCATCCCATTCTACTTCCTCTCTGGTTCAAAGGGTGAAGAGATGTAAAAAGGGAGCTGTGAGCTGATGAGCACTATTTGAGGGGAGGAGTCAGACGCAGGAGAAAGACTCGAGCTCAACAGTAGTTTTAGAGCTCAAATAGCGCAAACACAGTAGTAATGGAAATGGCAAACAATCTCTCACTATTTCTGTCTGTCTTTATAGTACATTTATTTGCCTCTGTCCGTCTCTGTCTGCCCATCGAAATCTTATCTTCTCTCTCTCTGTCTCTCTCTCCAAATCAAGGAATCAAAATGTAAGCCTACTCAGTTAGCTGTATTCTTATTAACCAAGATTATAGAATGATGGGTATTTTTCTTTTGGGTACTGTATTTTCTCCATGGGGTTAAGGGACTTTGCATTAGCACTGACTATGAAGCATGTTAAAAAAAGGAATTATTGTTGGGAACATGATTAAAATTAAGTAATTAATGCAACATTGGATTTAAAAGTTTCTCACACTCACTTTAGAGAGTTCCCAGACTGGTAAACACAAAACACATGCTGACTACTCTGTGAACCTGTCTTTTACTGAGTTTTCTTAGCTATAACATTTACAAAACTATGCATACAGCATACTAAAATGTCAGAAGGAACCACACTAAATCTGCCTTCAATATTAAGACCTCAAAATTAGGGATTTGTCCGGGTGGGAAAAACATCTATATTGTATCTAATTATTGCAAGTACAAATGTTCAGGCATTCTCATGTTTATTTTTTTTGTTTGTATTGGTATCAGTGTTGTAGTCAAGACCAAGACCAGAGTGTATCGAGACCAAGACTTTTAGGGGCCGAGGCCAAGCCGAGACCAAGACTGAGGGAGGGCGAGACCGAGTCAAGACAAAGACCAGCGCCCCACACTACATGACACAATAAAGTGTGAAACATGATCAAAAGAGCTTCTCAAATTGATCTGAAAGATCCACATTGCCATAAAAACACTGATATTAAACACTGAAAGTTGAAATAAACTTAACCATCTTCATTCAAAACTCCTGGGTGACTTCCATCATTTAGTACAGAATGTAAAAACAGTTATTCATTGTTCATCACTAAAGTCTTCCCTTTTCTCCGCCTTTTATAAACAATGCATAAAGTTATGTTGTTTTTAAACCAACAACAATCCTTTTTTTTTAAAACCACATAGCTAAATGTGTAAAAAATCCCAAACATTAACATTAAAAATGCAGAAAAGCTGTGTATTGTAATGAATACAGTAATTATATGTGAAATGTTGATGTTTAGGAACAACTATTGTAAGAGTCTTTTATAGCTTTTATGTGTAATCAAAGCAACAAAATATATTTAATACAAAGAGGTCAGAAAGTCAGTGGCCTAACTGCATGTGATTTATAAAAGTACAAAACTGATTTAATTGGGAACAGTTTCATCAAAAAGTAAACACAGTATAAATCAATGGTATTTTGGCCATCACATTTTTTAAATAGGTAAACAAGGAAGTAGAATGTTTGATATGGTATGAGCCAGAGAGTGTGTGCTGGTAAAAAGTAATATATTTGATCTGCAACTATAAATTGGAACTTAAAAATTAGCTCTCTGAAAGTAACGTGCCATACAATAACCTATTTAATTTAGTCAATTCTCATATTTATTTATTTAACCTTTATTTAACCAGGTAAGTTGACTAAGAACAATTTCTTATTTACAGCAACGACCTGGGAGCAATTAGGGTAAAGTGTCTTGCCCAAGGACACAATGACATTTGGCTCAGTCAGGAATCAAACTGGCAACCTTCTGACTACAAGTCTGACTCCCTAACGACTGAGCCACCTGCGCCCCAAGTTGAGGTGCATTACTCAGTATCCAATCTCTGCTCATATCTATAAGTTAGCTGTCTAACCCAAACGAGATCATCAACTCGGCGCGTAGCTTTATTGTCGGGAGCTGTATGCAGCTGATATAAGGTCGATGTAACTTAAAATAAGCTACACACGCGCAGCAGTTTGTCTACGTTACTCATTGATCAAATATGACTATGGTGGGACAAAAATTCGCTTTGGAGCAGGAGCATCGATAAGAGGACTCGTTAACGTTGAGGGCATACAATACCGATGGTTTATAAAACTTAGAACCCAGAGCCGTATACAAAGATGGATTTATATATGGCTCTGTTAGATTCGGTTCTCAGGTGGAACCCGTTTTCAATTTCCATCTGAGGCAGGTTGCTAACGTTAGCTAGCCAGCTTTGCTAAACATCACTCTTACATTTCATTTCTGAGCTGTGCGCCGTAGAGGATGGTCGCATGGACAATGGCTCTGTTCAATCTACCCAGGTTTTGGCTTATTACTGTTCTGTCAGTTTTTATTTCTGTACATTCTGCACTGTCGCTCATACAGTATGATCGACTAGCGCTTTTGGACATACGCAATTCACTGGATACACATTATTTTTCCACTTACCGGAACGATTGCTGTGACCCCACTTTCCATCCCTCAACATGTCTACTCTATGCAGGCAGCGAAGGAGGAAGAAAAGAGGCAAACGTGCCGGAATTCTGTGCAGATCTCGGACGAGATACTGCAATCCACCGCTACCGAGCATTTTACTTGCAAATGTTCAATCACTGGACAATAAAATGGACGAACTTCACGCTCGGATTAACTTCCAGCGGGACATTGCTAACTGCTGCTTGCTAGCATTCACTGAGACCTGGCTGGATCCCACCATCCCGGACAATGCTGTTACGCCAGCTGGCTTTTCCATCTACCGGCAGGACAGAACCTCAGAGTCGGGTAAACAAAGAGGCGGAGGGGTTTGCATTATGGTTATCTCCCGCTGGGGCTCGGATGCTACAGTTATCTCAACACACTGCTCACCGGACCTGGAGCTACTAACTGTAAACATACGCCCCTTCTATCTCCCCCGGGGGTTTTTGTCCGCTATAATCACAGCAGTCTACATACCCCCGCAGGCGGATAAGGCGCGCGCACTTGAGGAAATATATAACATAATAAGTGGCCTGGAGGACGCTCACCCTGAGTCTGTTTTTATTGTTGTTGGAGACTTTAACAGGACAAACATGAAAAAAATGCTGCCTAAATATTTCCAGCACATTTCATTTCACACTCGAGGAGACCAGACTCTGGACCATTGTTATTCAACGATCCGTAACAGCTTTAAACCCA
>JACXGM010042506.1:0-10079 GCA_016801145.1 Umbra pygmaea
ATGGGAGTGGTCTATTAGAGGATGATAAAGTTATTCAGAGTGATCACTTTTATCCCGTGGTGAAACATTTCTATCCTGATGGGAGTGGTCTATTAGAGGATGATAAAGTTATTCAGAGTGATCACTTTTATCCCGTGGTGAAACATTTCTATCCTAATGGGAGTGGTCTATTAGAGGATGATGAAGTTATTCAGAGTGATCACCTTTATCCTGTGGTGAAACATTTCTATCCTGATGGGAATGGTCTATTAGAGGATGATAAAGTTATTCAGAGTGATCACCTTTATCCCGTGGTGAAACATTTCTATCCTGATGGGAGTGGTCTATTAGAGGATGGCAAAGCCCCCATCCACAGGGCACAAGGGGTCACTGAATGGTCTGATGAGTTTGAAAATGATGTGGGATCATATTCTGTTTTAACAAATTGCATTTGTCATTGTTCATTGAACTTGCAAAATCATCTACCTGTGTATGCTGAAATGACAGCGCTATACATACATGTCAACTGAAACAGAATAATATACAAAATATAATTGCTAACATTGAGAGAGGTATTGCTTGACCTGCTTTCTTGAACTAATTGCACAAACAATTCTTTATACAAACTACTATTCCGCTGTACAGGGAATTTCATGTTTTGATGTGGTGAACTGTTCAAACCGTTAATACACAGTCACAGGTCAACACAACCATGGCATTCCACCAGAGATTTATAGTCCCCAGTCCTGAACAGAGGCTGGTAGATACACAGTTACATAGAGTTATGAATACATGGAACTCAGGTTTAACTTATTACTGTGCATGTAAGTTATGCTAGCCAAAAAAGTCAGATAAAAAGCAAACAAACATCAGACAGTAGACAGACACAATTTGTTATTTTGTATTGTATATTTATTGTGTATTTTTTGGCGTATTTCACTTTTATGTATGTTAAATCATGCATATGCAGAGCTCCAGACCGCAACCAATTGGTTGCATTTTGTGACATTTCTTTTCTTTTCTGGTTACATTTTTAATAGGGTGCATCAGCTCGACTGTGTGTGAGCCACACTCTGCCCCTGATGCCCCCCA
The DNA here is from genome assembly GCA_016801145.1 of Umbra pygmaea. Lineage (NCBI taxonomy): Eukaryota > Metazoa > Chordata > Actinopteri > Esociformes > Umbridae > Umbra > Umbra pygmaea. The sequence continues at coordinate 1,072 of JACXGM010042506.1, forward strand.
CCTCCTGATGAGGGAGTAACCTAGACAACAGCATCCCGTTGGCACGTGAAACAGGTCATAGCCTGTGCAATGAAAAATGTCTATATATAAGCGTCAAAGGAGGCAGAGCGATTCAAGCGCGCAAGGAAGATGCGATAATAGTGAAATGGCGATGGCCTAAAATTTTATGGAGGACGGTAGACATTGATCCAGCAGCAGGGCCAGGGACACGCAAAGTTAGGTGGAAACTGAGCTGCACTAATTTCCTTCTAAATGTTTGATAATTAGAGACACATATTTCCTACAGATTACAAAGACCCAAATATAATTTTATAACAAAGAAAAGATTAACACAACACTGTGCAGTACATTAAAGCAAGGCCCTTAACCATAAGTTGCTCCAGGGGAATGTCCCTGTACTTACTGTGAGTCGCTCTGGATAAGGGCGTCTGCTAAATGACTAAAATGTAATGTACAGTTGCTGAAGGGGCATCACTACAGTGTAAAGGGTGCTGGTAACGTAATGAGTGACATCATACATGGGCTCCTTACCTGTACAGAGACAATGTTGGAGCCTGCTGCGTTAGGCAGTGCCATCCAATCAGGCAGGTTCATACTGTTATCACTGTTGGCACGTAGAAAGGGGTGAGGATGGGGCGGAGCCAGGGACCGCGGGGCACTCTCTCTCCTCTGGGGGGCGTATTTGGGTGACTCAAGAAAAGGTACTGAGAGTGTGAGAAGGACAGAGAATAGTGATAACAAGCCAGGATAGGTCATGATTTCATCGGGCATATTAACTCAGGAAAGATATTACACAAGTGAACTTCTGATTCAAAAGGCCTGGAAGTGAACCTCAAATAGAACCACACTGTGCACACTTTTGTAACCACAGATCAGAACGTACCTACATCTGTATCCCGGTGGTTCTTTATTATCTCTCCTAGCTCAAAATGGCCCGACATGACAGCCACCTGAAACACACAAACACAGAAGCTGTGTGAGGAAGAATTCTTACAGAGTTGGCCACATTATGGAATGCTATACACAACTAATTTCAGATTCACTACGAACTCCGTCGTCTACATCACACAACACACACACAAACACACACAAACACACACCACACACACAAACATACATACACACAAACACAGACAGCACACACACAAACAAAAATGGAGTTTGGCTTGTGTGCATATTACAATTAAAACAATAACACATTTCAAAGTGCTATTTTAAAAATTTGAGCCATAACATCAGAATTACTTTCTCTTTCAAGTGACCAGCTTACAAACACTGTAAAAAACGTATTTTTTATATTAAAACAATTGGAAAAAGGATGCATTTTGGATAATGTTTTCTCTACCCTATGCAGTCCTGATCCACACAAACACATTGCCTTCAAAGCGTAAATTACATTGAATTCAGACCGGTGCCAGCCCATTGACAAACACTTAAAAGCACAAATAATCACATGCTCATTTCACTTCATGTAGAAATGGCAAAATCAGCATTGCATATTGCATGATATCAATGTGTCATCTAAACAGATTTTTTATATTATATATTTAAAAAACTGTTTTCAATCAGTGAAATTCTACATAAATTCTACAAATAGCAACTTTAAAACTGACCTTATCAAACAACAATATCCCAAACACTGGCACATCTCACATGAAGCTATCTACTACTAAGGGAACACGCAATCATCACAGTATAACACCAAGTCAATTCAATTTTGGGGATATCAATCAATGTCCAGTTTGCAAATGAAAGTGACAACAGTTACATTGGAGATGCAACAGCAAGACAAGTCCCAGAACGGGATTGTTTTTGCAGGTGGTGGCCACAGACAATTGCTCTCTCCTTATCCTTCCTGACTGATTCTTCTTCAGTTAAGCATTTTGCTAGTGTCCTTGTCACTACTGGTAGCATGAGGCGTTACCTGCAGCCCATTCAGGTTGCACAGGTAGTCCAGCTCCTCCAGGATGGCACATCCATACATGGTGTCGTATGAAGGTTTGCTGTGTCTCCCAGTACAGTCTCAAGACCATGGAGGAGATACCACGAGTGGGGCCGTCACACGAAGGGCATCAACCCAGCAGCAGAACCAGTATCTGCTTCTTTGTGCGATGAGGAACAGGGGAAACACTGCCAGAGCCCTACAAAATGACCTCCAGCAGAGTACTGGTATGCATGATTCTCAACAAACTGTCAGAAACAGACTACATGGGGGTGGGCTGAGGGCCCAACATCCTCTAGTGGGACCTGTGCTCACAGCCCAGCCCCGTGCAGCTTGATTGGCATTTGTCAGAGAACACCAGAATTAGCAGATCTGCCATTGGCCAACTGTTCTTTTCACAGATGAGCAGGTTCACACTGAGCACATGCAACATACACGAAAGAGTCTGGAGACGCCGTGGTGAACGCTATGCTGCTTGCAACATCATCCAGCATGACCGGTTTGGCGGTGGGTCAGCGATGGTCTAGGGAGGCATATCCTTGGAGGGTCACACAGACCTCCACGTGCTAGCCAACGGTACCCTGAGTGGTGTTAGGTACCAGGATGAAATCCTCAGACCCATCGTCAGAACTTACGCTGGTGCAGTGGGCCCTGGGTTCCTCCTGGTGCAGGACAATGCCCGGCTTCATGTGGCCAGAGTGTGTAGGCAGTTCCTGGATGACGAAGGCATTGTTACCATTGACTGGCCCTAACATCGCTGAGACCTGAATCCAAATGAGAACCTCTAGGACGTTACGTATTGGTGCATCCGACTCCGCCAAGTAGCGCCACAGACTGTCCAGGAGCTCACTGATGCCATGGTCCATGTCTGGGAGGAGATCCCCTAGGACATTGTCCACTGTCTCATCAGGAGCTGCCCAGTCGTTGTCAAGAGTGCATAGAGGCAAGAGGGGCCAACAAAACCTACTGAGTCATAGGGCCCTATGTTGCACCCGGCGCAATGCACTGCAAAGTCTGAACGCAGGTCTCTTTGCTAGTTTAAGACCGAAGCAGCTGTCAATTTCCCGACAGGCGCCCACATTATTTAAATAGAAAATGCACCTGCGCCCATATTTGCGCCCATGGGAGTGCTGGTCTAACAGGGAGGTGTGTTCAGGATAATTCTGGGTGCACTGCTATCTTGAAGCATCGGAAAGTGATTGCGCCATTGACCAACAAAAACCTGGTCTAAAGTCAATGGCGCAGCGCGTCATAGTTATTTTAACGGCAAAATAGTCAAATGCACTTATGGTATAGGCACAGCGTGTGCACACTATGCTTGTTACACACACACAGGGAAGCGCAGCAGCACACAAACATGCAAAAGATTACAAATAAAAATATTACGATGCAAATCCGCTGTCATAATAGCAATGTGCGAAAGGTACAAATGCGCCTGGGTCTTAAAGGGAATGGGAGATGAATCTCTGATTGGTTTATTGCATGTTACACCCAAAACACCCCCATGAATTAATGAAGATGCTTAGTACAACCCTTTTAGACCATGCCCGCTGCATGGACCCTTTTATTCACTGTCAACCTAGCAAAAGTGGATTTGGACTCGCCATGCGCTTAGATCGTTAAAATAGGGCCCACATTATGAGTTGCTGTGATGAAATTCACACAAGTTGGGACAGCCTGTGATTTGACCAGTCCTCAATCGGTTGGTGATTTTGGTTTCCATTGACGGTTTGTATGTCATTTTCTTCTCAAAGAATTACACAATGTAGAGTAAAGTTTTGGTCTTTAATATGTTTCGGTCATCGAGACCGGAAATGTGATTTGAGTGTTCCCCTAATGTTTTTGAACAGTGAATAAAAATATAGGTCATGCAATTAGCCCAGCCATACATTATATATGTATATATATTACCTGAAAAGGGGTTTGTCCACTGTTATTTTTTGTGTCCTTATTGGCTCCCCTGTATAGTAGAATTCGTGCGCAGCTTTCCTGTATGGACCAACAACATGTCAATCACACTACAGAGACATACAGACATCTTTAAGTGATGTTTTATTACAAATTACTAGATATCCCTACCTTGTTGTATAAAGCACAAATGTGCAAGGCAGTGTTTCCTGAGGCATTCTGGGAAGTGGAGTCTGCCCCATAGAAAAGAAGGTGCTCTAGATGCTGGGAGTTGCCATTCTGACAAGCCTGGCATCGGGGGGGAGAGGGAGAGAGAGAGAGAGATAGGGAGAGGGAGAGAGAGATAGGAAGAGGGAGAGGGAGAGGGAGAGGGAGAGGGAGAGGGAGAGAGAGAGAGGGAGAGAGAGAGAGAGAGAGAGAGAGAGAGAGAGAGAGGGATGAGAGGGCAAGTGGCAAAGAAAATATAAATAAATAAGGTGGAGGTGGTAAATGTTAATGTGAAGGTGGATTAAAACCAGGAGTGTAGAGAGAGTGGGTGAGAGGAGAGGGGGGTTGTTACATTGTCAAAAAGACACCTCAGTTAATTAACATCACCTCCAATATTGGAGACAAAAGGGCACCGCACACTCAATGAGCCACACATATATACTCTCTACACACAGTACACACACACATTATGCACACAACAGTACACACACACACAACACACACAGAAAACATACAGTACAAACACACACACATACACACACACATTACACACATTATACACACACACAAAAAACACAGAACACACACACACAAACACACATTAGAAAACACACTCACTGAGTCACACACACATACTGTTTACACACAGTACACACACAACGGTACACCCACAGTACACACGTGGCATACACACAGTACACACACACACAGAACACAAATGCACAATACACACACAGTGCACACGCGCACATACAAAAGGTACACTAAGACAGGTACATAGGTCCAGACAGTAATTACTGGAACTCAGATATGATGATGAAAGGATGGAGTGAATGTTGAAATGGAGGGGAAGAGAAGTACCTGTGTGTCTGCAGCCAGGGGTTATCTCTTCTCTTCATCCCTGGGCTAGGGGATGACAGGGGGTGAGACGGGCTTATCGTGGGTTAGAGTCGACCACGGGTGGGGGAGTGGACCATGATGTGGATGGCTCACAAAGATACACTGACAATAACACCCACACACACACACACACACACATAGATACCTATACACACACAGTGTAGCGGACAGGTAGACATGTAACCAGGCTAGAGCACACACACACCTACCTGGTGTGTCTCATCCCAGCCGTTTTCATCCCTGACCGCCAGCTTGGCGTGGTGGTAGAGCAGCGTCTCACAGCAGGACGTGTCGCCCCCTGTCAGCACAGTGTGGTATAGCGGAGTCAGCCCTCTGCGGTCCTTGTAGTCCGGAGACGCCCCCAGAGAAAGCAAGGTCTACAGGAAGACAGCACACATACTGTATATAAACACATCATAATAACATACTACAGAGACATACACCCTTATACCAAACATAATAAACTACAGAGACATACGCCCTTATACCGAACATAATAAACTACAGAGACATACGCCCTTATACCGAACATAATAAACTACAGACAACTTATGCCCTTATACCGAACATAATAAACTACAGAGACATACGCCCTTATACCGAAAATAATAAACTACAGGGACATACGCCCTTATACCGAACATAATAAACTACAGAGACATACGCCCTTATACCGAACATAATAAACTACAGAGACATACGCCCTCATACAGAACATAATAAACTACAGAGACATACACCCTTATACTGAACATAATAAACTACAGAGACATACGCCCCTATACCAAACACAATAAACTACAGAGACATACGCCCTTATACCGAACATAATAAACTACAGAGACATACGCCCTTATAACGAACATAATAAACTACAGAGACATACGCCCTTATACAGAACATAATAAACTACAGATATATACAACACACTCTTATACAAAACATAATATACTACAGATACATACAATACACTCTTTTACAGAACATAATAAACTACAGATACATATGCCCTTATACATTACATAATTGTCACACCCTTGCCCAGCAGATGGCAGGGGTGGACATGGACTGAGATATGGACTACATGTATATTATAGTTAATTGTGTTGTGTGCTAGGTAGCGCCTTCCTCTCTTTCACTTAGGTACTGATTGGGGACAGAGTGATCTAATCACCTAATCACTGTCAGCTGGTTAGCTCGGTTCCCATATTAGTCCTAGGTGAGGGAGAGGAAGGCGCAGTTCATTATTGTATTGGCACGGTAGGTGTACGGGTGTGTTCAGGAGGTTTTTGCATATATTCTGTGTGTAAAAAGAGAGATGTTTGTTTAGAGATAAATGCGTACGCTCTTTACATATGTATTAGTTTAGTCGCGTCCACACCATGGTAAGAGTGTGAGTGTTGTGCACTCACTAATAGAGTCTCCTGCATTGCAAGTATTTTGTTATTAATGGATCACTCTTCCGTATTTTAAACACTACAAACCACCAACTCCGCCTGGGTCTGCCTCTCTCTCTCCAACCTACACCGTGACAGTAATAAACTACATATACATACAAAACACTCTTATACAAAACATAAAAAAACTACAGATACATACAACACACTCTTATACAAAACATAATAAACTACAGATACATACAACACACTCTTTTACTGAACATAATAAACAACAGATACATACAACACACTCTTAGACAAACATAATAAACTACAGATACATACAACACACTCTTAGACAAAACATAAAAACTACAGATCCATACAACACACTCTTTTACAAAACATAATAAACGACAGATACATACAACACACTCTTATACAAAACATAATTAACTACAGATACATACAACACACTCTTATACAAAACATAATTAACTACAGATACATACAACACACTCTTATACAAAACATAATTAACTACAGATACATACAACCCACTCTTGTACAGAACATACTAAACTACAGATACATACAAAATACTCTTACACAAACATAATAACTTACCTGTATGTACAACATCATAAACTGCAGACATACACTCTTATAGAAAGATAATAAACTACAGATACATACAACACACCCTTACCTGTATGTACAAAATAATAAACTACAGACATACACTCTTATACAAAGATAATAAACTACAGATACACACAACACACCCTTACCTGTATGTACAAAATAATAAACTATAGACATATACTCTTATACAAACATAATAAACTACATATACATACAACACACCCTTACCTGTATGTACAAAATAATAAAATACAGACATACACTCTTATACAAACATAATAAACTACATATACATACAACACACCCTCATAAACAACATGATAAGATCTCCTAGCCTATGACCACAGAGACCAGGGCATGTATCAAGACAGACTCAGTAGTGGTGCCTTTACCAGCAGTGCTGTGTGGGCGTGGCTGCGGACAGCCTTATGCAGAGGTGTGAGTCCGTCCTTGGCCCTGAAGTCCAGATGAGCTCCTCCCAGCACCAGCACCCGTATGGCCTCCCCTGCCCCCGGCTCACACTGCACGGACAATGTCAGCGGGGTTTCTGAAAAGGAATGGAGGGACGTCATACACCTAATGAAACAGACCATAGAGTCATCAGCTTATAATACAAACATCCCACATTAAAGGATCTCATGATTTTACTATGGTGTTTCTCATCTCACAATGGCAGATGAGGAGCTCTCTGCTGCCGTCTGGTGTTGAAAGGTGGAAGTGCGTATCTCAGTATGGGTGACAACAGGCTGTGTTGTGTGATGGTGCTGTTATGACACATTCTGACAGGCTAGACTGAAACAGCTGCACATCCTGAATTGCTAACAGCAGCTGTCATCCACTTTGTTATAATGTCTGGCTCTTATATTAAACTCACAGTAACACTCTACTTTCCATTTTAGACTCACATTTAAAGGGATCGTTCACTCTAATAACAACTTTAAACTTGGTATTTTATTGTAAGCATTTTTTAATTACTTGGCACTGTTTCTGAATGTTAACGTAGTTGCATTTGTAGCATATAGTGCTCACACTGAAAATAGATTTTTCATTCATAGTGTACCAACTATCTGAATGTGTGTAATTTGGAACGTACAGCTCTACAAAATAGGTAAATCATAATATATACGTACCAGATCTAACAGTTGCATTTATAGAACAAATCCCGTTTGGCATATTAGCATTTATCTAATTATTTATATGTGCAAATAAATGAATAAAAAAATAGACCATCTCTATCAATAACATTGATCGATAGATTGATAGATGTAGATATTGATCATTTCTGAAAAATAATGTGTCGATTAGACTGATGATAGAGTAGATTTCGATAGACGGGCGGATAAATAGATTAATTGGCTGACTGGTGCTAAATGATTGAGTGGCCTGACAGCGGACAGACTCTGACAGCCTTTGACAGTGTGGCACCTCCTGTGTCAGGGTCCTGGTAGTTAGGATCCAGTCCTTTATCCAGGAACTTGGCCATCTTGTCCACAGAGAGAGTCTGGATGTAGTCCATGAACTTCTTGAGACTGGCCTGTGAGAGATACAACGTGAGGATTTACAGATAATAGTGCTTCCTTACACAGAGCGCCAGTACACACACTAATACATATGGGTACAGACACTAATACTAACCAGTACAAACACTAATACATACTGGTTCACACACTAATACTAACCAGTACACACACTAATAAACACCAGTACACACAGAACAGGACAACGGTGGCACTGCCCTCAGGGCCGGTTATTGCAGGCAGACTCAATGCGCAGAGACAAACTCTGACCCACACACTGCATTCAGGCAAAAAAACACATACTCACATACATGCATACATGCATACATGCACAAACGCATTTTAGACGAATGCACACAATGTACAGTGTCACACCCTTTGAAAGACAGTACCTTAGTGTGCAGTTTTGCCAACTGTTTTTCATCTAAGTTGGTTTGTTTGTAGACCCGGGTCTTATAGCGAAACTAGAGGAGAGAGAGAGAGAGAGAGAGAGAGAGGGAGAGAGAGAGA
>JACXGM010042760.1:0-10322 GCA_016801145.1 Umbra pygmaea
GGGTCTCTAAACGAGCTATTAACCTAATCATCTGAATCAACTAATTAACTGTAAACACCTGCAAAAGATTCCTGAGGCTTTTAAAAACTCCCAGCCTGTTTCATTACTCAAAACCGCAATCATGGGTAAGACTGCCGACCTGACTGCTGTCCAGAAGGCCATCATTGACACCCTCAAGCAAGAGGGTAAGACACAGAAATACATTTCTAAACAAATAGGCGGTTCCCAGAGTGCTCTATCAAGGCACCTCAGTGGGAAGTCTGTGGGAAGGAAAAAGTGTGGCAAAAAACGCTGCACAATGACAAGAGGTGACCGGACCCTGAGGAAGATTGTGGACAAGGACCGATTCCAGACCTTGGATGACCTGCGGAAGCAGTGGACTGAGTCTGGAGTACAAACATCCAGAGCCACCGTGCACAGGCGTGTGCAGGAAATGGGCTACAGAGAAGCAGCACAACAAAACAACAACAAATTTTGCATGTCATTCGGAAATCAAGGTGCCTGAGTCTGGAGGAAGACTGGGGAGAAGGAAATGCCAAAAAGCCTGAAGTCCAGTGTCAAGTACCCACAGTCAGTGATGGTCTGGGGTGCCATGTCAGCTGCTGGTGTTGGTCCACTGTGTTTTATTGAGGGCAGGGTCAATGCAGCTAGCTATCAGGAGATTTTTGAGCATTTCATGCTTCCATCTGCTGAAAAGCTTCATGGAGATGAAGATTTCATTTTTCAGCATGACCTGGCACCTGCTCACAGTGCCAAAACCACTGGTAAATGGTTTACTGACCATGGTTTTACTGTGCTCAATTGGCCTGCCAACTCTCCTGACCTGAACCCCATAGAGAATCTGTGGGATATTGTGAAGAGGAAGTTGAGACGCAAGACCCAACACTTTGGATGAGCTTAAGGCCGCTATTGAAGCATCCTGGGCCTCCATCACACCTCAGCAGTGCCACAGGCTGATTGCCTCCATGCCACGCCGCATTGAAGCAGTCATTTCTGCAAAAGGATTCCCGACCAAGTATTGAGCGCATAACTGAACATAATTATTTGAAGGTTTTTGTATTACAAACACTTCTTTTATTGGTCAGATGAAATATGCTAATTCTTTGAGATAGGAATTTGGGGTTTTCATGAGCTGTATGCCAAAATCATCAGTATTAAAACAATAAATTACCTGAAATATTTCAGTTGGTGTGCAATGGATCTAAAATATATGAAAGTTTAATTTTTATCATTACATTATGGAAAATAATGAACTTTATCACAATATGCTAATTTCTTGAGAAGGACCTGTATATGTCTAATTATTCTTTGATCGAAAGATGGAGCAAAACAGGTTTGAAGTAGGGAGCATTGTAGTAGGAGCACTGGGGTGTCAGGTGTGGCGGTGTGGCAATGGCAATGGTTTACATGGCTCACAAGCCAGATAGGAGGGCCCCTTATTAGAATTTTGCTTAGGGCCCCAGGAAGGTCAGGACCGGCTCTGGTGGTATCAATGCATACCCTCTAATGCTATTGGCATCCGTTTTTCAGAGATGTCTGTTTCACAACCACTGCAAAACTGTTCTAATGCCAGACTTTAAATGAACGTATTTTCACAGCAGTTGCTGGTATTTGCTGACAATGATGTTAAACTTAATTTTGTCTCTGTCTTTGGTAAGGAACATTTTTATGATAGCCAAAGTGGCTCTGGATTTCTGGCATGGCGGCTCAAGACAATAGAGAGAAACACAAAACTTGTGTCCAAAAACAAATTCAGCGGGAGGAGGTGGTCCAAGACAGGAGAGGGAGCTACTTCAGATTGGTGGTCAGATGAATGAAGAGCATTGTAAAGAGGCAATATCCTTGATAAACCACACAAGTGAGAGAAAAATCATCCTACAGAAGATGAAGGAGACCTTTAAGTATAGACAGTGCCTCATCCATAATCCTGATGAATCGCACAATATACTCTCAGTATTGCCTAGGCTGCTGGACATTAAAGGGCTGGTAAATATTGGCATCCTTTACTGTAACTAGTGTTGTAGTACTCAAGACCGGCCTTTTGATGGTCTCGGTCTCCTCTCGGACTCTACCGCATTTGTACTCGGTCTTGTCTCGGTCTCGGACATTGAGGACTCAGGACTTTTTTTCAAGACCAGTCAAGACCATAACTGTGGAAATATCACTAAATTGGTAGTATATTGTCAAATTTTTGTTAACATCCTTGCTTTTATTGGATGTAAAATGTACTGATTCAAATCCAAACAATAACTCATTGGTCATTGCTAATTATGTATTTTTGTTACCGCTGTAACCCATCCTCGCCCCCTTTCACTCGCACTCCCAAGAAAGTGAGCTGTGGTTGTCTGGGAGCGGGAGAAGATGTCTGCAAAATCTTCAGTAATACAATTCGGCTACAAAAATCATAAAGAATATACACTCACCTAAAGGATTATTAGGAACACCATACTAATACTGTGTTTGACCCCCTTTCACCTTCAGAACTTAATTCTATGTGGTATTGATTCAACAAGGTGCTGAAAGCATTCTTTAGAGATGTTGGCCCATATTGGTAGGATAGCATATTGCAGTTGATGAAGATTTGTCGGATGCACACCCAGGCCATGAAGCTCCCGTTCCACCACATCCCAAAGCTGCTCTATTGGGTTGAGATCTGGGGCCTCATTTATAAAACTTTGCGGTGGATTTGCATCGGAAGTGGCATACGGACGAAATATAGGACGCTGTTTTCCCTTTATAAATCACAATCAACTCTAATACGTGGCGCAGCTTTTGCGGATACATGTCACGCCCATAATTGTCCATAAATAGTCAGTGAAACGCCCCAAAATTAATATTAATTGATTGAGAAATCATGGCATACACAGTAGTGAGGAAAACCAAAAAAGCAACTTCACTCAATGTCAAGTAGAAAATATTGTTGGCGAGGTGGAAAAAAGGAGGAAAATGTTGTTTTATGCTCACAGTGTGCCTATTACGAACGGCGAAAATGTGTTGGAGTGGCAAAAGGTTGCAGATGCTGTGAATGCTGTGGCCGAAATAAAAAAAGTGGTCAGATATCAGTCGTCAAAAAGCGTCTATAGCGCTTCATCGCGAAAGTGTGTCTGCCACAGTTGGGGGAAATGGGTAACATTAGAGCAACATGTGTGCATCACAAATTATTTGGACATTGGTGGAATGAAAATGCTTTTGATTAATGAATGCATTCCCATTCGGTGTCCTTATGGCAACATGAGTGCAGTCAAAACCATTGATTACATTTGGGATACCGGACATAGCTGCAAATTGTGCTCCTTTGATTGCCTGTTCACCCGCCGTGTACGGAAACTATATGTAGTACTTATGCGCCAAGCCTATTATACCGACTAACACGCCTGTCATAAATCGATATCCCTGACTTGTCAGTAAATTCCATCTGGAAAGTGCCATGTCGCCAGCAATCCTGTTAAGAGTGATATGAAAGGCGCCAATAAATAATATTCAGTATTAGGCTATTATTATAATTATAATTATTATCTTTTAACACTGCAAGGTCAGCTATTGTGCTTCATTTTTATAACCATCCATTTGACTGTATCTGATAATCTACAGATGTATTAATCTAATTGTAAATGTAAAATAGTTCTGCACAAATAGAAAATCTTGAACCTTTCAATATGGTTAAGACATGCATTACGATGGAACACATTTAAAAATAAAATTAACTAAATGCATATAAATTAACACTATGTTTCTGTATCTGATTACAACATTTATACTATGAAAACAATATTCCCCAATTCATACTTTGCACGTGACGTCACAAAGACTGGCTGGCGGGCAAGAACACCATTCTCCAGCAACGAAACCTAGTACACTAACCAAGGATCTTGCCAGGACGTCGCCAGTTTCACCTTACGAAAGTTGGTGTTAAGGTGAAAACGACATGCCAGACAGTTGTTGTGCGATTGGATGCACTAACCGCCGAGGAGAGAAGCCGGAGATACGTTTTTACCGGATCCCATCTGCTAAGGAGAATCCAGAGAGAAGACAACTATATATACAGGCTATCAGACGTGCAACCGTTTCAGGAAATGGGACCTGGCAACCTTCAAAGTATACACGTCTGTGCAGTGATCATTTCATCAAAGGTACGGTATGTCGTTTTGAGGTTTGTAATATCTATGGTTTTCAATGAGAACCAGAGAAGATCCAACAGTAGAGCTAGATTATTTACCGAAGAATTATTACCATCCTGCTCGATTATTTTAAAAACTTATTGTCTGCTTGCTTTACATATTTTAGCTTCTCGCTAACTTGGAGTTAATACTAGTCCATAGTTATGCTAGGTCGCTAACAGACGGTTGTAGATAGTTACTAAAGACCTGGAATTACAGGAATCTACGTTGAAAATACCCTAAACATTGTCTGGCAATAAAGTTGTATCTATTATATTATCTTATTGAAACGCTATGTGAAATTTTCCTGAGTGTTTTGTTGTTGGTGGAATGAGTTGCCCAGTGCTCTCCTTTCCTGTGATAGCTTTGGGTCTTTCAAGGGGTCTAGGCATATCTGTTCAACATGCACTTAGTTTGTTTAGCATTTCTTATGCGTTATGGTTTGTATATTACAGTATAGCATCTATTTGTTTTAATTAGGCTATTGATTGAATTGACATTGTTGTTTATTACACTATTGCTATTCTACTTAATGTAGTTTTACCAACTTTTGAAATTGTTTACTGTTAGATTTAACTTCATTGTTGTTATTTGTAAAAGTGTCTTCTAAATACCATAACCATTATTTCAGGTGCCAAATCTGATGACCCGCTGTCCCCTGACTGGGTTCCATCTGTCTTCTCTCACACCCCTGCCACCAAAAAGAGGAAAAGGGAGAAAGACATGGAAAGGTTTGACTTTAAATGTAGTATCATAATGTCTGAAATGTATTACTGTGACATTTACTATGCATGCTCATCTAGTTTTTTTCTATAATGTGTCACTCTCGTATTGAATTCTTTCTTAACAATTCATTATTAGTTGATCTCCCTGCACAGTAAAGTATAGCCAAATGTAATTTCATTACATATTTTACAATAGTAGTTCTATATAACTACTATTAACAAAAAATCTCATTGTGTCCTTGTAAACAAAAGGTACGAGCAGCACAGCAGAATCTCTATCAAGAGAATGGAGGCAGAAAAGAAACAAGATACTGTGGATGAACTGTCATCAAGAGAGCCTGTGCCACAACAGTGTTTCAGCAATCACTGCAAAGATGCCATTGCAAAGCTACAGCAGGAGTGTGATGATCTCAGGGAGGAAAACCGCAAGATGAAAACCAAACTTGGAACATTGGACGAACAGGCCTTTGCAAATGACGATGAAAAAGTGAAAGCACTAACTGGACTCCCCACATTTGCCAAGCTGAAAGTAGTTTTATGAAGTGTTATTTTATGTCTTCCGACACACGCAACCCTCTCTCCTTTCCAACAACTTCTTTTAACTCTTATGAGGATGAAAATGAACCTGTCCCTTGCTCTACTTAGTATTCTCTTCCAAATCTCGATCGCGACAGCAAGCAGAACTTTTAGAACTACCCTTGACATACTACATGCAAAGCTTGTTCCATCATTTTTATTTTGGCCACAGAGAGAAGAGCTTCGGCTGTCAATGCCCATGATATTTTGACAAACTTACCCTAGATGTGCCTGCATAATTGACTGTTTTGAAATTTTTATTGAAAAACCCAAAGACTTCAAAGCAAGAGCACAAACATATTCGACCTATAAACATCATCACACCATGAAAGACCTAATAGGCATATCCCCACAAGGAACAGTCATATTCAAATCTAAGGGATGGGGAGGCAGAACATCAGACAAACGTGTCACGGAAAATTCTGGGTTTCTGGAATGCATCAGTGCAGGTGATGTAATACTGGCTGATCGAGGGTTTAATGTGGCAGAGTCTATTAGCTTGTGTAATGCTGAGCTGAAGATCCCAGCTTTCACTAAAGGAAGGAAACAGTTGAGCCCAGTAGAGCTGGAGTCCACACGTGGACTTGCCTCAGTAAGAATCCATGTAGAGAGAGTTATCGGTGAAACAAGAAACCGATACACTATACTACAAAGTACTATTGGTATCCAGATGTGTGAAGATGAACATCCCAAAGGGTTTACAGTTTTAGACAAAGAAGTCCATGTGTGTTGTGCCCTTACAAATGTGGCACCCTCAATTATTCCTTCTGGGTAAACTACTGAATACAGTACATTACAGTAATACAATGTAAATATACAATGATTTATTTACACAAACTACACACACAAACTACACACAAAAACTACACACACAAAGAAACATGTACATACACACAATATGTACATAAATGTGTAACTTTTCACTTTGATTACCTATGTGCATTGTATTTATTTATTGAATAAATCTGTATTTGTCTGTCTGTATTTGTCTTCCAATTCCAGTGTGCAGACACTGCACTTCCAATTCAAAACACTAAAAGCAGTAGTCTGCAAATAACTTCTGTGAATGTACAGTCTTTTACAGATTCCCGATGTACACTTTATTTTGTCATCAGTATCCAGAACAGCCTTCAGACGATTTCTTGGCATCGTGATATTGCTTGAACATTTCAAAATTCACCACTTTTCGTTTGTTTTCTTTGTGCACGCTTGCATTTTGCCAGTTCCAGTTTGCAGACACTGCACTTCCAATTCAAAACACTGAAAGCTGTAGTCTGCAAACAACTTCTGTGCATGTACAGTCTTTTACAGATTCCCGATGTACACTTTATTCTGTCATCAGTATCCAGAACAGGCATACCACAGTAACAGCCTTCAGACAATTTGGTTGCATCATGTGATATTGCTTGAACAGGTGCTGTACATTTTTTTGCCAATAGCTCAGGAATGAGACATGTTCGGATAAAAGTGTGAACCTTTCCACACATAGTTTCAAAGAAGACTCTATCCGGTATAATTCTCTCAATGTGAACCTCTCCTTTGCCATTTATTCCTGGTCCCCAAACAACAAAATCACAATAGCTTGCCTCTGCTAAGTGAATTTGTGTCTGCACTTGGTAAAAGTACTGGTGGTCCCTTTTTAGTGAAAATTTACCCTCTACCTCATGGAGACAAAATGTGCCATCCTGTTTAATTTTATCAACTAAACTGCTGTTCTCAAGACCACTTGGTGCCTTCACTTCTAACACACCCATCCCATGGCAGTCACACATTAACATGCCATCTGTGGATGCCCCTAACCATGGGTATTTAGGATTGATGACCAGCCCTGCCCTCCTGACATTGAGGTTGGTGTGGTGTTCCTCAATGATCTTGGAGTACTCCTCCACAGCCCTTCCCTCATGTTCTATGCCCCATCTGAAACAAACAATATTTAAGTATAAAAAATGATAGATTATGATAACCTCCATAATGTGCATATCATGGTAAAGAAAATGGAAAGCCTTAACTATTCTTTGTGAAAGTTATCTGATTGTTATTAAAAGCATTGTGTAGTACCTGAGAGAATATTTTAATTTTCGAGCTTTGTAGGCAACAGGGTAGCAAAGCTTTTTCAGCAGGGACACAGCTGGTTTTTCTAAGTTAGTGTGGCAGGCTGCTCGGATGTTAGATGCAGTGACCCTTCCTGCTTTCTGGTTGTACCACATAGTGGATTTGGATTGAAGTCTTGTCTCACTTTCTATTGCACAACACTAAAATGTAAAAAGCTGAGTGAAATTCATGTAGCAAATCACCAGTAATACATTTACATTTTTAACAATTTTGTGAACTTTGATCCTGTACTCAGAATGTCCTTTTCCTAAGACATCACTGACATACATACTTTAAAACACACTCACTGATGTATAAATAAAAGTACCTGTCCCTCTGTTATGCTCAAGCCTCCAAAGACCTCTTCACTCTTTGAGTACAGTTCTGTGTCTGAGAGTGCCCTGTCCAACGGTGTGTACATTTTGCTAAGGGATGTAGGGATATTCATTTGTACAGCCCAAGGTATATATCTCTGTGCATGGCCAGGAACTAAAGCTAGAATGGCACTCCTTACTGGTTCCTTCTCACTCTTCTCGGAAAGGTTAAGCATGTTGTACACTGCTGCATGTTCAGCAGGAGTTGGAGGTGAAATTTTAGCAGGGGGAAGGTCACCACACCCATCTGATGCTCTCTTTCTCTGGGCCTTAGAAAAAACTATCTGGCTCCCCTTTGCACACACAATTTTTCGACTGGCTGCTATACTAGGCTCATTCCATGTACAAGCCTTGTCAGTGGAAGTAGTGCCACGCAGTTTGTTGACAGCTGCCTGCAATGTGTACAGAACGGCACTTACATGTGAGCACACTTCGCCTAACCCGGCCATACAGGTGCAGTGGCCAAATCGAATCAATCCCTCCTTTTCCACAGCAACCCAAGCTGTCAGAGGCAGTTCATTCAAGCTGTAGGAATGATGTACCTAACATAAATAAAAACGTTTTAGTTAGGCAAAGTCTATATTAAATAATTCACAAGCACAGTACCACAGAAATAATATTAAAAGACATTGAGTGACTTTTGTGTGGCACCAACTTTAAACTTTAAAAATGCACCCACTGAACTTGTGAAAAACTTTGTGAAAAGGTATTTTTCATTGCATGGCACTAAACAAATTATTTGGAACTGCTGCCACAGGCTTGATCCAAAGTTATGGTAACACTTTACGGTAAGGGTACATGAATTATGAAATCATGCATAAATTAATTCATGATTTGTACATTACTGTATTCCTTTTTATCTTACGAATCATCAGGAATTTACACGAGTTCATAGCCTCTCTATCATGACCTCATGCATGAACAACACATCAACTACAGCATTAGGTAAGGTGGGTACATGGTTATACACAAGTTGTTTTCAAATCAGAATTTGCGCAGTGATGACTACATTTTTTTGGGAAAAATAAACAAGCATGATAATGCTTAATAAAACATAATTCTTAATGGTGTGCCCACGTACCTAATGCTTTAGATGTATTGTTTATGTATGAGGTCACAAACGACAGACTATGAACACGTAAATTCCTGATGATTCGTGGGATATTAAAGAATGCAGTAATACATAAATCATTAATCACATAATGCATAATAATACATACAATTAATTCATTCATCATAATAATTATAAATAATAATTAATGTACCCTTACCGTGTTACCAGTGTGGTTATTCTAACCAACAACACACCCACACAATCTCATGGATAGAGCAGCGACTGACACACACACACACACACACACACACACACACACACACACACACACACACACACACACACACACACCACGTCGGCTATGTGATCGCTGACAACCGGGACAATTTCATAGTGGTTGGTGTAAAACGGGACATTTTAGCGTAGACAGATTTCATCACACGACGGAACAGATTAGTAAACATTAGCAAACGTTACTGGGAAGCTAAGATTAGTAAACATTAGCAAACGTTACTGGGAAGCTAGATTTAACACCTTTGCTTTGATTACGAAGATATTCCTGTTTTTCACCTCCCATACGATAGCATTGTTAACCCATCCACTCTTGAACAAAAGATAGCTGTCTGTACTTTTGTAGGCTTTCATTTTTTGTGCGGTGTAAGGTGATGGATAAAATAAATGTAAATATCTCCAAACTCCAAGTCTGGTAGAGACTTTGCCAGCTTCAGATCAATGAAAACGTCAGCGGGTGCTCTGTATGGATCACAAGTTCCGAGGATGTTAATTTTTTCATTATATCTAATTTTAACATTTGGTGACATATGGTCTAAATAGTTGGTTGATTGTAATATTGGAAATCTGCAAGGCTGAAATTCCTCTGGCTGGCCACTGTTGGTCGTCATTTTCTCAGCGTTTCTTGCCCGCCAGGTAGCCATGGTAATCACGTGACTGCAAAGTATGAATTGACAATAAAGACTATCTATTTATTATCTATCTTATCATCATCTATTTATCTATTTATCTGCACCGCCAGACAGAGACATCGACAAGAATATTAGTTTTAAACATGATTTTGTTCTGTTTACCGTATTATTTATGAGGATGAATTACATAACATGCCAATATAATTAGCCTACATAATATATTTGAGAACCATGGCCTCAGATTTAGAGGTGCTGATCCTCATCCCAGCCGCTTCACACTCGGCTGCGAACCGATCCAGTGAGTGCTGAAGGTCACAGGCCGATGATGCCATCAGGACCACATCATCTGCAAAAAGCAGCGATGAGATCCTCAGCCCACCGAACTGCAACCCATCCCCACCCCGACTACGCCTCGATATCCT
>JACXGM010042830.1:5000-10042 GCA_016801145.1 Umbra pygmaea
GAAGGATCTATGCATGCTGCAAATTTTCTGTGGTTTTACAGTAATTGAACACCAACAAAGTTGGTATTGTGCCATTATCAGATATTTGCTTGTGTCATTAGATTATTTACCAAAATCAAGCTTGAATTCTATGGGAATCCTATAGTGCATCCTTCTGTCTAACCCCAGTTGCGACTTTCCTGAGTTAGTGTTTCATCATGGTAGTGAGTAACGTCACCTGTGCTAAATTTGGTTTGGAACAAAAACCTACAGAATGGCAACTCACAGGAGAAGGAATGAGTATCGCTGGTCTATAAAGTTGTAATCAGGGGTGTAGTGCAGGCCTGCCTTAACCTGCCATTAGGCCCCGGGGCTGAAAGGTTTCTGTAGATCCCCCCAAAAAATATATAGACAAAGGTGTAGTGTCCATCTGAGGTGACCAGACTTGAGCCTACTTGACCATAAACACAAAAGTCAGTGTAGAATATGTGTGGCATTAGACATTATTGTGTGGGACAGGTGAGAAAAAGGAGATAAAGTCCAGGCCTATGGTTTAGTCTGTTTATCTATGTGTATGAAAATGGTTAATGGACTGCATTTATATAGTGCTAGAATAGCTAGAATGAGCTACCAATTAACGACTAGCAAGCACAAATAAGCATTCTAACTGTATTGTGAGTATAGAACACAGAAGCAAGTACTGTAGCTACTGGAAGGCAGAAACAACACAGACTTGCAGGCTAGAGCCATAACTCACATTCCCAAGGACGCACATAAAATAGAACTGTTTAGCAGATATCACCATATAGTCTTGAAGTGAAGCCAAATAATACAAAAACATAAACTACAACAACATCATCAAAGTGGAAAAGGTTATTGTTTTGCCGTGGGTGGACGGTGGGCACTGTGAATCAATCACACACACGCAATGTTCGCGCGCATAATAAATAATAATACATAAAGGTAATAATAATAAAACATAAAGGTAGGAGATAGGTCTATCAGCTGAGTTTTCCTCATTAAATGTATGCACAATCACAAACATTAAAACAATAAATATAACATTAAATAAAATAAATATAACTTTTTAGAAGTGCTTTCATCTGGTTTTCTTTGTAGAAAAAGCCTTGATTATGTCTTTGAAATCTAACTCACAAAGAATTTCGTGTTCAATGGACATAAGTGTGAGGTTACTAATCCGGTCTTGCTGCATGCTTGATGGCAATCTATCTTTCACCAAGGACAGTTTTGAGAAGGAGCACTCTCTGCTTGCGTTGGTAACTGGTAGAGATGCGCAAGTGGCGGTGGTGGTTACAGCCACGGACTCCGCAGATAAACCACAGATCAGGCGGATTGCGATTGAACCAATGAAATAAAAAAATATTTATCTACATTGTTAAATATTGTTACCTACATCCCAAAAAAAAAGGTAAGTAATATAGTCTGAAAATCTTGCCCATTAAGTAATTAGATGTGCAATGCAAGCAGGCATGTTTTGGGGTTATTATGGACAATAAAAAATGTGAACATGCATATTGCACTGTTGTGAGGGGGACTTTCAGCTAATTTTGGAATGATATCTCTATTCCTGAATATCGAGGCTCCATAGTTTGTTTAATGTATCATTATTAGGCCTGTAGTTTTAGTACAGTCGACGTTGACGTGCTGCTCAACTTTTCATTCTGTAGAAAACTCACTGAACTGTACCGCTTCCTCACTGTGTCACTGTGGTATTTCTTCTGCAGGCTTGATGGTGCTGAGGGGAGGTCTTGGAGTGAAATCTGTTTAAAAACCCGACATTTTCACACACACCATTAGCTATATGACTTATCTTCGGTCCAACTATGACACTTGCTGGTCAATCAAGTAGATATAAACCGTTTAAGGTAGCTATGGTAATGTTACATATCATCGTTAGACACATGAAAATTAGATAAATCAGCAGCCAAATTGATGAATATCAAGTGATTGACAGAAAAATAGACTAATTACAAAACCATGTGATTTTTTATTGGCTCATGATAGGCCCCTAATCTTCGTAAGCCCCTGGGCTTTAGCCCTCGTAAGCCTGTGCATTAAGGCGGCCTTGGTGTAGTGGGAGATAAACGCTGTTTACCCCAATTTTTTGTGAAATTGCATTTACTCATGTAAATTTAGTTAATTATCGTTTACCCAATTAATATTTATTTCGAAGGATTTTTTCAAATTTTTTTATTATCTGTGGCTACTGCATTAGGCACACATACTAATACATTTTGATCCACTTTTTTAATCAAAACTGCCTTAATTCTTCATGATGTACATTATGGTTTGTGTTTTTTCATTAGATAGAATATTTAGTTAAGATTATATACCGTATACAGTGTGTTTGTCTATATGGTTCATTGTTTTATTGGCTAGACTCTTCAGTTAAGACAACTTAATGTATGCAGTGTGTTTGTCTACAGTATATGGTTTGTTATTTATCTGTATGGTTCGTTCGTTGGGTTCCCCACCTAAAACAGGATGACGGATAGCCAATTCAGAGCTCATTTTCCAAAAATCTGAGAAATTGGCACTTTTCATTCTCTTTTTTTAACTTCTGACTAAGGGGAGCTGAATATGAAAACGTTAATGGGGACTGTACATGGACATGTTTTGTCATGGTTCCGATCCTATCTATTGGAAAGATATCAGTTTGTATCTGTGGATGGTCTGTCCTCCAAAAACATCAAACGTATGCTTTGGTGTTCCACAAGGTTCTGTTTTGGGACCACTACTGTTCTCACTATACTTGTTGCCTCTTGGTGATATAATCCGGAAACACAATGTCAACTTTCACAGCTATGCTGATGACACACAGCTGTATATTTAAATCAAAAAGAGAGAATCCCCCAAATTGCACACCCTGGAAGCCTGTGTTTTGGATATAAAAACTTGGATGACAGAAAATGACTTACTTTTAAACTCTGAAAAAACAGAAATGCTTATTTTAGGTCCCAAGAAACAAAGAGACCTGCTGTCAAATCTGGCAATAAACATAGATGGTTGTACAATCATATAAAAAAACTGTAAAAGACCTTGGTGTTACTCTGGACCCAGATCTCTCTCTTGACGAACATCTAAAAAATATCTCATGAGCAGCTTTTCTCCATCTCAGGAACATTGCAAAAATTCGAAATTGTCTGTCAAAGAATAATGCAGAAAAGTTAATCCATGCTTTTGTTACCTCAAGATTGGAATATTGTAATGCTCTCCTTTCTGGCTACCCAGACAAAAAAACCTTCAGTTAGTGCTTAAAGCTACATTTTGTAAGAATTGCTCCCATCTAGTGGTGAAATTGTATATGACAAGCAACTGAATGTGTTTCTAGACCCTTGCATTATTATACCAGCAATGTGAAAAGCGCTCGTTTTGATTCATTGCAATAATCATTGTTAAATCACTACACAGCCTATGAATTGTAACCAAATGCAATTGTATTGTGTGTAAAGAAACGATAAGGGCATGTGATAGCAAAAAAATATAATTTAACATGTTTTATTAATAAAAGTAACAAATATGTTGTATACACAATTTGATTTAATAATTGTCAATGTCTCATGTGAAAACAAGATTACATTTGAAAAACAAATTCATTCTGTTTTATTCCAACAGAATACTAATTTGAGCAAAACATGAACATGGACACTACCTTTGCAATGAATATACAATTATTATTGCAATGAACCACGAGCGCTATTATTTTGAAACCGAAAATCAGAGTTTATGTTGCCAGGCGAACGTTCTTGCCTTACTGTACACCTTGGGCCAGTGCTGCCATTACATGTCCTTGAGAATTGGCATGATCTTACATCTTCAACAGACTTTGAAATTTGCAGACAGTCATGAGTAATCTCCCCCTGGCATTCGTCATGGTGCCACTGGTGTAAAAGTGCAAAAGGCCGAGCTTGAATTTTCAGGTATGTCCCTCTTTGGCTAATGTATTTTAAAGATGGCTGCGTATCATGGCTGCCACAATTTGAGCGGCACCATTGTATGTATTGTGAATGGAAGATTCTACGCTTACGAAAATACTTTGATTAGTTGGTAGAAGTAATTACACATAAATGAGCACATACTCTCACCTAAAGGATTATTAGGAACACCCGGTAAATTTCTCATTGATTCAATTATCTACTCAACCAATCACATGGCAGTAGCTTCAATGCATGAAGGGGTGTGATCCTGGTCAAGACAATCTCCTGAACTCCAAACTTAATGTCAGAATGGGAACGAAAGGTAATTTAAGCAATTTCGAGCGTGGCATGGTTGTTGGTGCCAGACGGGCTCACCAGAGGTCGCTAAACCACCATCAGTCGAGCCTTGCCTTGTCCCCGAGCCTGAGCCTTGCCTTGTCCCCGAGCCTGAGCCTTGCCTTGTCCCCGAGCCTGAGCCTTGCCTTGTCTCCGAGCCTGAGCCTTGCCTTGTCCCCGGACCTGCCCTGCTCCCCAGGCCTACCCTTTTCCCTGAGCCAGAGCCTTCCCTTGTTCCTCCTCCAGTCCCCGTGCCAGTGCCTGACTCAGTCCCGGTGCCTGCCCTAGTTCCCGAGCTGGTGTATGCCCCTGAGCCATTGTCTGCACCAGTCCCTGTGCCATTGCCTGTTCCATTTCCTGAACCCTTCCCAGTCCCAGAGCCTGCCCTTGTCCCAGAGCCTGCCCTTGTCCCAGAGCCTGCCCTTGTCCCAGAGTCTGCCCCTGTCCCGGTGCCTTTGGCTGCCCCTGTCCCGGTGCCTTTGGCTGCCCCTGTCCCAGTGCCTATGGCTGCCCCTGTCCCAGTGCCTTTGGCTGCCCCTGTCTCTGACTAACCTGTCATCCTTACATCCCACAGCTTAGAAACCTATATTGTTGGAATCCTAAGAACCAGGCCGACATTTTGATATATAACATGTGCATGAAACCCTAAAACTGTAGACACAGTGACGAGTTACAAATATAGTTATTTTTAAAGCTGTTAAAATGCCTGTTTCAATGAATGTCTATGGAGAATGTGAGTTCCAAACAAATGATCATAGTGTAAAAACTATTACGTTTATGGCTTAGTTT